>CM035165.1:90390341-90694221 GCA_020205615.1 Panax quinquefolius
AGTTTCACATGTTGAAAAGCCTCTTTAACGAGCTATTCATTTTTTCAAAGTAAATTTATTCACTGTTAAGTTATTCTGACAAGTCACTGTGTACTACATATAGTAAGGTAACATGTTACAGGTCATATTCAGTGTTGTTATGTTGATCACATATAGTACAATTCAACATAACTCTCTTTCCTTTAAGTCGACCATTCAAGTAACTAAAGTTGATAATCCTTACAATTTAGAAATATTAAATTATTGATTTATGTTTATTCATTAAATAGTTTCATTTCAATTTTATACTTATTGAGCATATTTGATGCTAACTCTTGCCAAACATTAACTTGGTGCATGTAGAAAATAATGATAGGACCAGAATGGTCAGATTTAAACTATAGAATGGAAGATTAAAATCATATAAAGGTTACAGGTTGGTATCAGGTAAAAAGAATAAGACCTAAGTTGCGATACCGCGATGAAGTATGTGATATAATGTATAAATAGACTAGTTAAATAAAAAAAATATTGATAGATGTTGAGGATGATGATGAATAGTGAACACCAAGTCTGTTGTAGCGAGTACTGTAAAACCCCAACTTTTTGAATAAAGATGAATTTTCTATAAATATTATTTTTGAATATTATGGAGTGAAATTGATATAATGTTATAGTTTTGGGTAATATTTATAAATTTTGCAAAGTACGCAAGTTGTTATATAATATTCGATTGGTCGGGGAATATTCGTTTTAACAGGAATATTAAATGACAATGGCACAATCATTGGTGGATCCCTAACGGAATTATTGTCGGATTGAGAGAAAGCGATAAAAATACTTTACTGAAAATAACGGAAGTTTTACCGTTAACTGTTGAAACACCGGTGTTAGTTAAAATACAATAATATGCATGGTTGCGTAGTAGCAAAAACCAGATTAATTATTGATTCTTACGTGATAAGTCACTCAGCTTTTTTGTTGGTATTATTAATGTAATAATACATAAAATCTTTATATATAAAATGTAATACTTTTATAAAGTTATTCTATAAATAGAATATATTATATTCTATTATGCATGTCTCGTGATAGTGTTTTGTATAGTAAAATCTTTTTTATAAAAATGTAATACTTTTATAAAGTTATCTATTTTATTAGACAATAATTAGAATATATTATATTTTATTATGCATAGTGTTTGCATATAGTTCTGCATAGTGTTTGCATAATAAAATCTTTTATAAAGTTATTCGTTTTATTAGATTATAAATAGAATATATTATATTTTATTTAAAAGATTTTGCTTTAAATATGGACCGTCAGATTAAAGTAAATCAATTTGGACCGTTTCATGAGTTAGTTTTATATGGGTCCATTTTTCTATAAATAGAAGCTCATTCCTTCATTATTTTCTTATTTAATTCACTTTGAAACTACAGAGATAAACTATAGAGAGAAAGAAGAAAGTATTCGCTACTTCACTACTTATATATCCAAAGACTTTTCTTCTTAAGGTAGGAAATATTATTTGTTGTACTCGTAAGGGGTGTTATTCTTTTGTATTCATGAAGAGAACTTATGTTATTCCATTCTTTATTATTACGTTGGAATAACTCAGATATCTGTGAGCTACCCTATAAACTTGGTGACATTCTTCTATTATTCCGTCTTTATTATTCTGTTGGAATAACCTGTATACACGGGCTACCCTATATACTTGGTGACATTTTTCTATTATTCCGTCTTTATTATTCTGTTGGAATATCCTATCTGGTATGCTTTTCTGTGGGATTCGTTCCGTCTTTATTATTATTTTGTTGGAATATCCACATTTGCATTTTCTGGGACTCGATTCCATCCTTATTAGTACATTGGAATAACCTGCCTCATCACAATCACCGCATGCATGGTGATTTGTTGTTATTCCATTCTTTATTATTACATTGGATATCTGCATGCAATGCAATTTATTTGGACTGGTTAAATTCTTTATTATTAATACATTGGAATATCCTCGCACATGCATGCGCTTTTACGTGGGACCGATTAAAATCTTATTAGTATTATTACATTGGAATAACTTTATACATGCTGGCACCGCATGCATGGTGATTTCGTTGTTATTCCATTCTTTATTATTTCATTTGGAACATCACGGCATGTAATTTACCTTTGACTAGCTCGTTATTTAGTATTTCATTGGAATAACTCCTCATGCTAAGAAACCGCATGCATGGTGATTTCTTTTGTTATTCCATTCTTTATTTTTCTCAGTTGATTAAAACTTTGACTTCTATACTCCATGAAATTAGTGGAATATCCTTGATATTTGCGCTTCATCCAGTATCTTTTCATGGAAGTATTCTTCTGAGCATTCTTGAATTTTACTCTACAAAGGAGTATCATGTTGACAATTTGGACGTTATTGGTTCTTGGACAAATTAATTCTTGAACTTATTTTATTAAATTCTTATATCATTGTCATCGTCCTCATATTTATATTTTTTTGAAAGTCATCTGTATCCTGTAGTGCATAGATGGACTTGGTATGATTATGACCAGGGATTATTCAGTGAAATCATGACCGTAATGTTATAAATGATGTGGTAAAAGTCCTCATTGGCTCGTAGTGCATTGATGGACAGTTGTTGGCATGATCATGACCATTAATGAATACACAAATATTCTTGGCCCGTAGTGCATGGATAATTATGGTCGTGATACTAAAGAATATCCTTGGCCAGTAGCGCAAGTGGGGTGATTCGATGATGTGGATTATTTATTGTCGAGTCTCAAATGATAAAAGTCATGAAAACCTTTTAAATCATAGAAAATAGTAGATTTTATTCTCTACTTGACTCTTCTAATGGATTGCTTGTTCATTGCAGATTAAACTTGATGTTTGTTATATTTATCGGTTTAACATTTGTTGAAGGCTAATGATAATTTATTCTCGCATTATCTTAGTCATAATATTTCTTCTTGGGCTAGTTGAGCTCACCCTTTCTTTCACCGTTCTCTTCTTGAAATGAGAATATAGCTGGGACGAGTCGGGGAATGGAGTGATGGTCCTAGATGGTGAATTAGTAGTCCTCACTATTCTGTGAAATAGTGTGATAATAATTGTAATGAGGACTCTTTTTGAGTTTGTATACTCTTTAGTAGACAATATTTGTATTCAAACTCACGATTTATGTTTTTATTATCATTATTATACCACGACAGTTGTATTATTAAGTTGTATTTGAATTACGTACCATGTATCTGGGCGACTCAAGATGAGTTATGTATATCTAATTTTGAGGGCGTCACAAGTACTCAGATTTTGGGGGCATTATAGTTTTCTCATCTGCCGTCGCTGTAAACATTTCTCTCTCCTTCCTCGTTCCTCCCTCACGTGGCTCTCAAATCTCACCTCCTTTCTGTCGTCTCCCTCAATTTCGGTCATCCGATCCTCCTCGTCCCCTTTAACAGATCAACGGCGTAGTGCGCATTGGTGGTGGTGGTGGCATAACACAGCGGTGGTGCTTCTTTACCCCTTTAACATTGGATAGGATCCATTTTATTTTATTTAATTTTCCATTCCCACTTAAATAACAACCAAAAATTAAATGCTTCATTTTATTTTCTCTAATGAACAGTACTGTGGTGGGGGGTGGTGACACTGCAAATAATAATAAGCAAACAAAGGGGCTCCATTTCAGTAAGTTACATTTCAATATGCCTAAAAAATAGGTTAAGTACAATATTAATTTTGTTTGCTCTAGTAATTGAATGTATATACTTCTTACGGTCCAAATTAGAAGCCAATAATGTCCTCTTTGTATTGCCTTAAAATGTTAATTAGTTTAAATTTTATTTATTATAATTATGTTTTGCTTCTTACACAAACACATTAACAAAGTTTGAGCACATATATGTCAAGTATATCATTTTATAAGATATAGAATAACAACAATGAAAGTTAAGATCTTGGAAGTAAGATTTATGATAAATAAACCAATGATCAAAATAAATATAGCACTTTATAGTTTAGGATCAATTTGGTTTATATAGTGCTTATCACTCTCAAAGATTTGGCTATATATGATTCAACGTTTTATACGCAAAGGACAATTTTCCTTGCAAGAATGATAAGGATAATGCCGACTGCACTAAGAATAAAATGATTATTCAATCTCAAAGAATAAATTGCCTTTATCCGAAAATTATTGGCATCAAATTTACATTCAAAAATAACTCAACGGAAGAAGAGAAACCTGTATGAATTTGTAAAGTCCTCTGATACAAATGTCATCCTTCGAAAAGCTCTATAGTTACATATTTCAAGGAAATTGTAAAATCCTTGACCATATTTGTACTACATGTTGCCTTCTACCAAAAAATAAAATAAAATACGGTTCAGTATTGCATTTGTCTATAAAATGAATACGTAAAATACAATGTCCGACTAGATATCCTTCTGAATACGAAGGAATAAAGCGGGAATTGAATAAATCAATAAAAAAATTAAACAATATGGAGTGTCAATATGACTTCCCTTATTTGTTACAATAATCTAGTCATATATACTCTTGTAAAAATGACGGGTATTGTGTTTTTTGTTTGTATAAGAACTTGTTTATATACGGATTTTAGGCACAAGAAGCAAGTGTTGGATTCGTGGAATTGTTAACCCAGATTTCTCAGTCATATCCAAGTCACCAGTTGAAATCCCACTCGGTAGCTCCCAATCAAAGCAATGCAACAACTGAGCCAACACAAATTGAATGTTGATCAATCCTAGTTGCATTCCAGGGCACCCTCTTCTACCTGACCCAAATGGTAAGAGCTGGAAATCACGTCCTCGAAGATCTATTTTGCTCCTAGTAAACCTCTCAGGAAGGAAATCTTCAACGTCTTCAGACCATACATTAGGATCTCGTCCTAGGGCCCAAGCATTTACGATTACTCGTGATTTCTTAGGTATGTAATACCCGTCGATCACAATATCCTCCCTAGACTCATGAGGACCCAATAATGGTGCAATAGGATGCAGTCTTAAACCTTCTTTAACCACCATATATAGGTATTCTAACTTTGGCAGATCAGTCTCCTCCACCATTCGATCAAGTCCTACAATGCTATTTACTTCCTCTTGACACTTTTTCATCACCCTTGGATGCCTTATGAGTTCTGCTAGTATCCATTCGATGGAGGTATATGAAGTATCGATCGCTGCTGTGATAATGTCTACCATGATAGATTTAATACCCGACCTGTCAATTGCTTTAGCTAACTCGTGATGGGTGCTTGTGGAATTTTTCATCAATGATAGCATTTCATCAACAAAGTCGGTATTTTCCTTTTGAAGTCCATTACTTGCGTTTTGTTCATGCTCATCAATAATTAGCTCCAACATTTTGTCAAGTTTCTTGCCGGCTTCCTTAAAGCTTCGAGTCAATCCCTATATAGAGGAAATATATATTGAGATGCATGTTTTGTGGTTATTAAAATGTTAAAAATATATATAAACAAAATAAACTTTCTTTAAAGCTAGAGATATATATTAATTACGCGAAGGTCAGTGGAAATTTAGGAAAAAGACAAAATCTGCAAGATTGAACTTTTCCACCAAAGGAGGCTACTCATTCATAATATCTGCTCGAGATCAAACCTATCATCTGCTTACGTCCCAAAAGAACCTATAAATCGTATTACCAATAAGATCGGTAGCTTTGACTAATATCCACCACCTCACATTTAGCGGCGGCATCCTTAAGCTCCTTCACCAATAACCCAAGCTCCTCCTTTCTCATCCCAACAAAAGAATTAATCTTTGAAGGAGCAAGAAGCTCTTGTACAACAAACTTTCTTACATTGCGCCAGTATGGACCGTCGGTGAAGGTGATGCCCTTATTACCATATGCCATATATTCCGCGGCCTGAAACTTGGGGCGGTTAGCAAAATGAATGTCATGAGTCTTGAGAAAAAGCTCGGCAGCTTGAGGGGAGGAGACTACGATAGTTGGGACGGAACCTAAACGCATGGACATGATAGGACCGTACTGCTTGGCTAACTGGTGGAGGGTGCGGTGGGGGAGGTTACCTAACATCGGGAGGCTACCGATAATTGGAAAGCCTCGAGGACCTGGTGGTAGTACTTTACGGTGGCGTTTTGAGGTGGTGATGATCCACCAGAGTGCTCCAAGGAGAAGGAAGACAAGAGTTAATGCCCATGCAAACATTTTGTGTTTTAGGGTATCTGGTAAATGTGTTAATTTGATAACTCAAAGATTGTGTGATTTATATATACTTTAGATCTGGTTTTATATAGGAAATCCCTCGAGCATAGTTTTGTACAACTACTATATCAAGTTACCCCGTGCTCACAAACTTAGAACGTTCCCATATAATAAACTTAGAATGTAGAACTCTTCCCAACATAATAGTTCTTATTTATTTATTTTCAAGATAGGCCTAAGTGTTAAGAGTCAATGGACGCCATGCATGTAGCCTCTGATATTGACCGCTTGTACGTACCCTCTAAACTTAGTTATTCATCACCCACCTACCACATATTTTACATCAATAATCAATAACTATATATAATAAGGCATTAATGGATTTTATGAAATAATTTTATGAGTCTTTTAGTTGATCATGAGTCAATTATTTATGACTAGAATTGGAAATAAAATTTTTTGGTTTGTTTATGGATTATAAAATATGATTATGGTTCTCTCTAAGAACTAAAAACATACTGCTTGTTTTGAATGAGTTGCAACCAAATGGTTATGTGTCCAATATAGATCAACCCATTTTTTAAATTTAAAACTTACATAGTATTATTATGACCAAATGAAGTAAATTACTTGATATATTAATTTTTTATATTCGTTCAATTTCTCTTTCTAATTTATTTGAGCACATTTTTTCTCTCTAAAATTTTTTCCGACTCCTGGACAATGTGACGCGATCACTTGGTTATATTTCTTAGTTATTAACTTATTACATTTGTCTTTTGCTAAAAAAATAAATAAATAATAAATTGACAAAACTGAAGGAGCTATTAAGCCAGAAAAAAAGAACATGAAGCAACCTACAACTCAAATTTTATGTTATTTTTCCCCAAATCTCAAAGATATGAAGATGGAAATACAATAGGAAATAAAAAAACATATAAAAATAAAAATAAAATATAAAAGAAATAGTTGTACCAAATTGAAAACAAAGCTAAAATGACAAGAATAGTTGTACCAAAAATAAAATATAAAATAAATAATATTTTATTTAAAATGTTAAAAATAATTATTTTATTTTAAAATATTAAAATTAATTAATATTTAAAAATATTAAAATAATTAATATTTTAAAAATAATATTTATTTTAAAATAATTACTTGAAAATATCTAATTGGCAAAATTGGGTTTGGGTCAAATTGGGCGTCTAGGTTGGGTAAAATTTTGGCCTAAATGGGTCAGGTTGGGGTCAAATTTGGAAAAAGGGCGAAAATAGGGCGTAATTAGCGAAAAGTGAATTTAAGGAAGACTTTAAAAGTGAGTGACACAACTTGGAGAGATAAAAGTGTCATTCGATCTTTTCGATTATGAAGAATAAGGAGGCGGAGAAGGCGATGTGTGAGTGGAGAGAATTGGATTCTTTTGATTTTAGTTGAACAAATTAAAAAATAGGTTGAAATCAGTTAACTGATTCGTGTTTGTGTATCTCTTATGAAATATGGGTCTAAATTTTAATCAACTTAGATAAATTAAAGTAGTTATGAACCAATTCATATGGTCCAAGTTAATTTGGATTGAGCTACCAATTTGTAAGCCAAATTGTCAGGCCTATTCAAGACTATATATTTTCTAGATACAATGAAAAAATTAAACTCTCGTATCCCATGAAATATAAAAAATAATTGTGTGTGTGTGTTTGTGTATATATATATATACATGTTTGACATAGTTTGGGAACTAATGGATATGGTAAGACAACTTCTAAGTTCAAATTTATCACTATATATAATTTTAATTTGACTCATGAATGAACAAAAAGGGATAAATAACGAAAGAGTTATGATACAAACAAAAAATAGTGTTTTGTTAAAGTAAAATTAGGAAAACGGGTGTTATAACTCGGCTTGAGATGAATTTTGAATAAAGATATATTTTGACGTATAATAACTTATTTTGACGCAACGAAGAGATTTTCTTAAAATTTAGAATGTTTGAATTTAATTTTGAATTATAAGATTATTGGAGAAGTTAACACGAATGTTAAAATATAATTATGTGAAGTAAATTGTGATAACCCAAATTTTTGAGAGATATTAAAATAAGAATTAAACAAATAAAATTCTTATTAGATGATATGTTATGTGATATTATATTGCATAAGGGAGTTAGTGTTATGCAATATGTGATTTTGTGTATAATAAATGTATTAGTATTATATATTTATTATATGTGGAGGAACAAATTATTAAAGGGAAAGATGTAGTTAAATTTAATGATACAAAATTATTGTATGCATTAAATTTGGCAAATAAGTGGACAAAGTATATTAAATTTAAGTATACAAAATATTTTGTATCTCATTGAAAAGAATGCATTAAATTAATTTGCGAGATTAAATTATTTTAATTAAATAATTTATATTAAATAAATTATTTTATTTAATGTATAATCTCCATTTTTTATGGAAAAAGATTTATGGGTATTTTATTTTAATTTTTAAAGTCGTTATGTATTTAATATTTAACTTATAATAAGTATGGAGGATATAATATGATGTGTATATATGTATGTTTTTGTAATGTAGTATTTCAATACATGATATGTTGAAATTAAGTTAAGCTAATTCTTTGGGAATGAAAGTTAGTGCTTGGTAAGCATGAGATGGCTTACTTTAAGCCTTATGAAGATGACTAAGCTAAACTATAAGCTCGAAATTTGTCAAATAAATAGAAAGTTAGCGACATGAGTAAGCTAAATCGTTATTTGCCAAAGGAGAGATGTGAAGAGTTAAACAATCTGCAGTGTTATTTTCTTTCTTAGAGTTATTCTATCTTCTCTCTCTCTGTTCCCCACATCCGACCCAATCCACCTCTTTACTCTCACTTAATTACTAAGACTTCCACCAAAATTGTAAGAAAAGCTATCATCGACATTGAAGAGAATTGGGGAGCCGTAAATCATATCTATCAACAAGTATAACCATGAATAAGCATCACCCGATCTTAAAATTTCAAAGCAATTAAAGAGGTAAGTATGTGATTGTATTGCATTCTCGAAATTAGGTATATATATATATATCGAATAATAAAATGAATTGTGATGTTGATTCTGGATAAAGCTGTTGTGGTTGGGTTATATTGTGTTAAGGGATCATGTGCAGATGAAATGAAGTATTAAGGGAAGAAAATATGGGTTTAGACAAACCTAAACCTCTGTGAATTTTGTCCCGAAAATAGTTGCACACAAGATGTTTGTTAAAAGGTCTCTTAAGGACTGTTAAGCTTAAATCATGAAATTAAGTGAGGATTGAGGTTAAGAACTCTTTATACATGTTATACTAGGTGAATTAAATGATTTTTGTAGGCCCAAAGTAATTGGAAAACTGTTTTGGAATGAATACCATTTTCATGCTCAATCTAGAAATCGTCTTAACAGAGCAGTTTGGTGGCTCTGTTAGACTGATCTAAAATGTCTGAAACAGGTAAGTTGTATTTTTAAAAAAAATGCTATGATATACCCTTTATAACATGTGAAAGTTTGGTTTCTAGTGGGCAACTAGTGGACTGTTTTGGACCAATTTGTGTTGCGCTCTGAAATTGAAAAATTAAGTTCCGGGATGATGTGTGGTACTCTTATGAGTTATGATCACAACCCAATTAGAACGACGGAAAAACCCATTGTAATGAAATTATGACGGATTTTCTAGTAAAACATGTAAAACAAACTAATTAAAACTTGTTAACACCAAGATCTACTCAAGCGTCCCAATCACGTAAAAGCATACGATCCCGCATTACGGTAAACACGATAAACACCACAAGCTTAATTTGGACCGGCAGGGGATAGCTTTCAGTAGCGAGAGTCGATATCGTGTTCACTGAGGTTAACAATGGAGGATGTAATGTCTAGTGTCTTGAGAGATAATAATTCTCGAGTTGTGTATATGTAAATATGAATGTGAACGCACATTTGTGAAGACTTGGTTGATAGGTGATACTCTCTTTGCGGCCATCGTACCACCCACTACCTCCGACACAACCCCGTGATCGATGGTTCTGTAGGGTGTGTACAGTTCACCCACTACTTCGACCTCTATTTTTCTCTGAGTACCGTCATCACCGGATCCCATCCACATTAATGCATGGCAAATAATAGTGATCAACCATCATGCTTTTTCATCATTACAAATCAAAGTAATAGATATTAAAAGATCTAATGGGTTAGCCCCATGAAGGCAGGCCGGTTTCATTGGATTTAATAAGTGATATGATGACTAGGCCCAATGACTTTCAAGGTTCAATAATGAAGGCCCAATAGATTAATTAAATAAGTAAGCCCAATTTACTCGGCCAAAAAGAGGGAAATATCATGATTGACATTGCCCCTAGTTTTTTGTTGAACAGAATGTTTAATAGAAAACTATAAATGGTCCATGATATTATAATTTACTAAAGGCCTATAACAGGAAGTAATTGAGACATACCCAATTTGGTCCATAAGATGAAATAGGGGAAGGCTGAATGTTCAAAGTAAAAGGCCTAGTCAATAAAGGATTGAAATTGAAAAAGATGGTCTAAAAACCGGAAATCCAACCGAGAAGCCCAGTCTGATAAAATATCTAAGGATTGATCCGAACGCTTCCCATTCGAATTCTCATCATTGCTAGAAATTAAATGTGCTGCCTTCATAACTCGTGTAACCGTCAGCATAAAAGGTGAACTTTACCAATTTTGACAGTTTTACCTGCCGGTTTGAACTTTGAACCTTTGAGCTTTCTTCTCCTTCCCAGAACTTCCTTCTCTGTTTTACGAAATCTCAACAATGGTGACTGTGAACTCTAACCAGAATTCTTCCCTTCGCGTGACTCCCGTTAACGCTGTTTCCCCCAATCCAAACCCTAATCAAGAGGGTTCGAGTTCAAATCCCCAGTCCACAGCAACCATGGGGAAGAATCCGCCCTCGATACCTTCTCTGTCACCTACTGACTTCTTTAAGGATGGGGAACAGTTTTCTCATGCCAATACCCCCTCTACTGTTACGGAAGCTGAGATACGTATCCTTCGGACTCGCTATCAGATTCCGGATACGTACGCAACAAGGGCTCCTGCTCCCGAAGAACGCATGTACCATTGACCGGATGGTTGGGTCGCTATGCCAGTTATTTTTCTCGAAAAGGGAATTCGCCTTCCCCTCCACGCCTTCGTCGTTACCCTCCTAGGGTTTATAGGAGTGGGATTTTCCCAGTTGGTCCCTAATTCCTATATCCACATTTTGGCGTTCATTGCCTTCTGTCACGAACTAGGGATTCCTCCCTCTGTCGACATCTTCTTCACCCTCTTCTCAAATTTGGTAGATCCAGGAAACGAGGTTTCAAAATGTTGAGCAAACAGTCTCCTCGACCCAACGCCAGATTTGAGAAGAGACCCCTGATGGATACCCCTTCAAGCAACAAGGGATGGCACAAAAAATGGTTTTTTGTTACAGGACCCGAAATCTCTTCTCCTCCTGATTGGACTATCTCTGATCGGATCTCTGCTGACTTTGGAGATATCCCCGAAGAGCGTGTGAAGGAAATGGCAGATTTTTTGAAGAAGATTCCTCAGAAGGAATGGAGTTTTACACCGACTAAGCAAGCCTGGTTATATGAACATAAATGTAAGTTTCGAACAACTTTGTAACACAGTTTTTTGAGATATTTAAGTGACATGGGTTCTGATACATGGTTATTTGCAGTGTCTTTGATCAAACCAATTTCTTCGAAAGTAAAAGAGTTGGAAGACTTTTTGGCGGGGGAGATTATGGATGCAAGTGAAGAGCCTCCGACTGAAGAATCTCCCCGAAGTGATCTGTGGCGCCCCCAAAATTAGGTATCGTCACCCATCTTGGGTCGCCACTTACATGGTACATAAATTCAAATACAAACTTAATTATACATACGTAGGTGTAACATACGATAATACATATAACCGAGAGTTCTAATAGAAATATTGTCATTTTAGACAATATCCATACTCAAGGAGTCCTCATTACATTTTATTGTTACATTATTTAATGAGAATAGTGAGGACTACTAATGCTATCTTCGGGACCATCACTCCTTTCCCAGGCTCGTCCCGACTATATTCTCATTTTCTGAAGAGAACGGTGAAAGAAAGGGTGAGCTCAACTAGCCCGAGAAGAAATATTATAACTAAGATAATGCGAGAATAAATTATCAATAGTCTTCAACAATGTTAAAGCGATAAAATACAATAGACAACCGGTTTAAGCTGCGCAATGAATATCTTGATCCATTAAAAGAGTCAAGTAGAAAATAAAGTCTACTATCTTTTAGGTTTTAAAAGGTTTTCATCAATTTTTATCACTAAGACTCAGTTTAATGAATAAACCACAATATCTAATCATCCATGTACCATGGTCAAGGATTTTCATCAAATTATCAATGGTCATGACTATACCGAATCACCCCTGGTCATAATCATACCAAAAACTATCCATCACAACATTACAGGCCACTGAGGACTTTTATCACATCATTTATAACAAGCCATGATTATACCGAATGATCTCTGGTCATAATCATACTAAGTTCATCTATGCACGTAAGCCAAAGATAACATAATATAACACGAGGATGATGACAATGACATAATAATTCAATAAAACAAGTTCACGAATTAATTTATTCAGGAATTATTAACGTCCAAATTGTCGACATGATAATCTTGTTTTGTAAAGTAAAATTCAAGAATGATCGGCAGAATATTTCCATGAAAGATCTTTGGATGAAATGCAAATATCAAGGATATTCTACTAATTTCATAGAGTATAGAAGTCAAAGTTTTAACCATTTGGGTATAATAAAGAATGGAATAACAAAAGAAATCACCGTGCATGCGATAGGCCATTGCAGGTGAGTTATTCAATGAGAATAATAAATAAAGGAACCGGTCCCGTAAAACGCATGAGATAGGATGTTCAGCAGAATAATAATAAAAAGCGGAACTAGGTCGGTGTAAAACATATAAACAGGATGTTCAGCAGAATAATAATAAAAAGCGGAACCGGTCCGGTGTAAAAACACTGACGAGGATGTTCCAACAGAATAATAGAAGAATGTCACCAAGTATAGAATTAAGCAAGCGTATACAAAAGTTATTCAATAGAATAATAAGAATGGAATAATATAAGGATTTCACCAAGTATAGGGTATTCGCATATACGAGGTCATGTATAGGGTATGCCACTTTTACGAGTTATTCAACAGAATAATAAAGAATGGAATAATGAAGTTCTCTTCATGAATAAGAAAGAATAACACCCTTACGGTACACAACAAATAATATTCCCTACCTTAAAAAAGTGAATATTGGAAAAGTGAAGTAGCAAAATACTTTTCTTCTTTCTCTCTATAGTTTCTCTCTAGAGTTTCAAATTGAATTCGTAAGAAATAATGAAGGAATGAGCTTTCTATTTATAGAAAAAGCGAGGGTGGCTCTTGGTCTTAATGAAGGGTGAAATGACTCTTGGTAATATTGAAGAGACAACTACTATTTCTTGAAGGGTAATTAACCCTTGGAACAATAGAAGAGGTAATTAACTCTTGGTAATATTGAAGGGACAACTACTATTCATGAGAGGGGTAATTACTATTGAGGAAGGTAATTACAATTGACGAAGGTAATTACTATTTACAAAGGTAATTACTATTCACAAAGGTAATTACTATTGGCGAAGGTAAATACTATTACGAAGGTAAATACTATTGAACGAAGGTAATTACTATTCACAAAGGTAATTACTATTCACAAAGGTAATTACTATTCACAAAGGTAATTACTATTGGCGAAGGTAAATACTATTGTGAAGGTAATTACTATTCATAAAGGTAATTACTATTTACAAAGGTAATTACTATTGATTGAAGGACTCTTAGATGATGATATGGGCCCCCCCCCATAAAATAATCAAACTTACCACAAACTTCTCATATGAGACTCTTTATATACATCAAGGATTGAATAAATATTACCACAAATTATTTTATTTTTAATCAACACATATTTAATCTTTCAACAATTATTAATCATTTATAACTTGTCGTCTCAATTAATAATTTAATACTATAACATATTATCTGAGATGATCTTTGTGACAATAATTGAATCAATAATATAAGAGATATGATCTGACAATTCTTTGTAGCAATAATTGAGTATAGCTAAGTGACTTCTCACGTAAGCATCGATAATTAATCTAGTGTGTGCTACTATGCGACCACACACGTATTCTTGTACTTTTACTACTAGGGTAGTTCAACGGTTTTATTGGTAACACCTCTGTAGTTATTTTTTATAGAAAAATAATTTTGTCATTTTCTAACTACGACAATACTTCCGTTGTGGGGTCCACCAATGATTGAGCCGTCGTACGAATATTCCCCGACAAAAAGAATATTCCCCGACTAAACGAAGCAAGTTTTATAAATATTACACACAACTATAACATTATATCAAATTTATTCCATAATATTCAAAAATAATATTTATAAAAAAAATTCATCTTTATTTATAAAAGTTGGGGTCTTACAACCTCCCCTTCTTATGAAATTTCGCCCTCGAAATTAAGGTACGTACCTGATATGATAAAGAGGTGAGGATACCTTGAATACCTTTATCGTTAAAAATATTAAATTCATCTTTATAATCCGGCGAAGATATTCATTAACAATTCATCTTTGCACTTCTGGTGCCAAAGATATACAAGCTATAAAACCAATAATCTTTGAGGCCTTGACTTAATAGTATCACGACCACGAATTATCCATGCACTTCTTGGCCAAGGATATTCGTGTTTTCAATCTGATCATGATTATCTTGAATAATCCTTGGTCATAATCATACCAAGTCTATCAATGCACTACTACCAAAGATGACTTTTACCACATCCATGAATTAATATTTCATTCTTTGAGACTCAAAGACAATAATTAATCCATATCATCGAATCATCCCCGCATTACTGGGCCGAGGATATTCATTAGTATCACGACCACGAATTATCCATGCATTACGGCCAAAGATAATCGTGTATTCATTAGTATCACGACCATAAATTATCCATGCACTACGGCCAAAGATAATCGTGTATTCATTAGTATCACGACCACAAATTATCCATGCACTACGGCCAAAGATAATCGTGTATTCATTAGTATCACGACCACAAATTATCCATGCACTACGGGCCAAAGATAATCGTGTATTCAATTACGGTCATGATTATACCGAACAATCCGTGGTCATAATCATACCAAGTCCATCTATGCATGTGAGCCACAGATGACTTTCAACATAATATAAGCATGAGGATCATGTCAATGATATAAAGAATCAATCAAATGAGATAAAGGATAAATATTAAACATTTATAATATAATTTATCCGAGATTCAAGAATATCCCCATGTTATCAATCACTTAATAATCTCATGATCTAATATCATTAATATTATAACAATATTTTAATCACTTCTTAAATTTATAAACAATTTATCTCAATTGTTTACGCTTTACCATATAATGCATTTAATCATTCCAAAAATGCCATACTCATAAGATATCATCACCAATTATCAAATCCCTCATAAAAAAAAATATGCATATACTCTATATAGGATTCTCTAGCCATAAAATCCTATTTTCAACTTTGTTACTTCACATAACATATTTAACTCATATGTTAAGTAACTAAACTATTTTCATGAAAAATACCAAATCAGTCCCAAAAATATTTCTTTTCTGGGATTTAGCATAATATAGTCCCATAATGAAAATATATTTTTCTCGAAATTTTTAAAATTTATTTACTATTTTTCAAAAATTAATTTCTAATTAATTCCTTAAGAAATTTGCTACCTCAAGTTTAACTCAGAAATTCCCAAATCTTGGGCAGGACCTTACACATGTTAATGTGAGCCTCCGATTTAAATTTCATGGTCATGAAGTTGTAGAACTCGGTTATAGCATTTTTTCGTCGGAAAATCCTAAATATTGAAATGGTCATAACTTGCTCATTTTAAGTCGGAATGAGCTCATTTTTGGACACGATGTTCTTTATACCATATACTTTTATGTCCCAAAAGGCCTGAATTTTTCTCACTAATTAAGTGGCCGAAACAGCCCTTACAAAAACGTGGCAGTAGCTTTTTGGACATTTTGAAGTTTTGACTCCTTTGCTAAAATCAGTCCACACGAAAATCTACAACACCTTTTTCAGTGATTCCACTTGGATTAGTTAGGTAACTCATAGATCTAACTCTAGGACTTGACCACACTCAAAAATTCAAAATATAATAGGAGATTTGGTCAATTGAATTTCATATTCGTTTTTCACCAAAATCTGGTTTTAACTCCTTGTGATTTTAAGAAACTTTCATGTTTTCACATACTAACCAACATAACTCATCATAACACTTACTAATACCACGTATACCCATGATTTTCATTAGTCCAATGCTTTTATTATGACTTTCATCATAAACCACGTAAAGCTATTCATTTTAGTTGAAGAAATATTTGAGGGTTTAAGAAATGGGTTTTATCTTTGGGGTCAATCTGAAATTCGATTTCACGCTCTAAGTAGGCTAAAAAGTCTTCAAGAATCGCCGGAAATTTATTAATAATAGAAATATCATTCAAAATTGTGACTCTCATCCAAGACTTGGATAATACGTCACATTGATACCAACTGTGACTTCTATCCTTAACCTAGATAGCACCTCACAATGATACCTATAAACTTGCCATCTTCATTCACGATGTCGCCTACGAGAAAGTAACGGCGGTGCATTCCACACAAGGAAGTCAACAACGAAAGGTTGGGGCTCTTTACTTATGGCTTGATATGACAATAATTGACTTTAGTAGTTTGGTTACTTGAATTCGCACAACAAGGTTGGTTATGAATATAAAAGCTAACAACCTACGAAAAGCATGATGAGTAGTTAACCAATTGATTCCTAAAATCACATCAAAGGCAAGTATTTTCAAAAAGATAAGATCGACGGAGTAGCGTGAAAGTGTTTATTTGAATCAAACAAGATTTAAAAATAGTAAGCGGTAATGAAGGCTCCTCTTAACGAAGTTTCAACCAATAAGTCAAAAGTCTAACTTCATGGGAGTCAAATTTAAGCGTTGAGCATAAGCAAGAGAGATAAATAATGGGTAGAAGGCCGGTATCTTATAAGGTATAGACTTATGCAATTTATAATTAACTAACCCGTGCTAACCCGTTTGGTTTACTCGCTTTTGAGAAGTCGTGAAAAATGCACTTCCTAAAACCAACGACTTTGTTTTGTCCATATCCACCTTTTCCGCCACCTATAGTCAGCTAGACTTGACTTTGGTGCACAACAAAATTGAGCTAAATGACCTTCTCTTCTTGCAATTTCCACTTCTATTATCTTTGCCATGATTACCAAAGAAGTGGTTACCATTCTTAGCATGATAATTTCCCCACGATGGTTATCATTGTTACGATAGCCGTTGCCACCGATATGATTATTATCGTATTGTTGGTCGTTACCTTTTGTTTGGTGAATCAACACTCTCATGTGCTTCATTGCTTATCTCAGCATTTTCAGATGTCATTCTCAAACATTGTCACAAAACAAGGGTTAATTAACATATCACATATTATCCCTATACTCTAACCGACCAATTAAATACCAAATAAATTTTGGTAGGTCATACTAGCGAAGGAATTCCCCGTCTCTCCCCTCCTAGTTCTTATCTCGCATCTTAGCGAGGATCATATCCTAAGCTCTAATACCAATTGTGGCGCCCCAAAATTAGGTATCGTCACCCATCTTGGGTCGCCACTTACATGGTACATAAATTCAAATACAAACTTAATTATACATCGTAGGTGTAACAACATACGACAATACATAAGCCGAGAGTTCTAATAGAAATATTGTCATTTAGACAATATCCATACTCAAGGAGTCCTCATTACATTTATTGTTACATTATTTAATGAGAATAGTGAGGACTACTAATGCTATCTTCGGGACCATCACTCGTTTCCCCAGGCTCGTCGACTATATTCTCATTTCAAGAAAACGGTGAAAGAAAGGGTGAGCTCAACTAGCCCAATAAGAAATATTATAACTAAGATAATGCGAGAATAAATTATCAATAGTCTTCAACAATGTTAAAGCGATAAAATACAATAGACAAACCCGGTTTAAGCTGCGCGTGAATATCTGATCCATTAAAAAAGTCAAGTAGAAAATAAAGTCTACTATCTTTTAGGTTTAAAAGGTTTTCATCAATTTTATCACTAAGACTCGGTTTAATGAATAAACCACAATATCTAATCATCCCTGTACCATGGTCAAGGATTTTCATCAAATTATCAATGGTCATGACTATAAAGAATCACCCCTGGTCATAATCATACCAAAAACTATCCATCGCGACATTACGAAGCCACACGAGGACTTTTATCACATCATTTATAACAAGCCGTGATTATCTTAGAATGATCTGCGGTCATAATCATACTAAGTTCATCTATGCACGTAAGCCAAAGATAACATAATATAACATGAGGATGATGACAATGACATAATAATTCAATAAAACAAGTTCACGAATTAATTTATTAGGGAATTATTAACGTCCAAATTGTCGACATGATCTTATTTTGTAGAGTAAAATTCAAGAATGATCGTGAGAATATTTCCATGAAAAAGATCTTTGGATGAAACATTGAAATATAAAGGATATTCTACTAATTTCATAGAGTATAGAAGTCAAAGTTTTAACTTAATTGGGTATAATAAAGAATGGAATAACAAAAGAAATCACCGTGCATGCGATAGGCCGCACAGGCGAGTTATTCAACAGAATAATAAATAACGGAACCGGTGTCCGTAAAACGCATACAGACGAGGATGTTCAACGAGAATAATAATAAAAGCGGAACTAGGTGGGTGTAAAACACCAGAACGGGATGTTCAGCGAGAATAATAATAAAAAAAGCGGAACCCGGTCGGTGTAAAACACACAGAACAAGATGTTCAACGAGAATAATAGAAGAATGTCACCAAGTATAGGGTAAGCCAGTATATCTGAGTTATTCAATAGAATAATAAGAATGGAATAATATAAGGATTTCACCAAGTATAGGGTATTAGCATATCTGGTCATGTATAGGGTATGCCACTTTTACGAGTTATTCAAGCAGAAGAATAATAAAGAATGGAATAATGAAGTTCTCTTCATGAATAAGAAAGAATAACACCCACTACGGGTACAACAAATAATATTCCCTACCTTAAAAAGTGAATATTGGAAAAGTGAAGTAGCAAAATACTTTTTTCTTCTTCTCTCTATAGTTTCTCTCTCAGAGTTTCGGTGAATTCGTAAGAAATAATGAAGGAATGAGCTTTCTATTTATAGAAAAAGCGAGGGTGGCTCTTGGTCTTAATGAAGGTCGAAATGACTCTTGGTAATATTGAAGAGACAACTACTATTCTTGAAGGGGTAATTAACCCTTGGAACAGAAGAAGCGGTTAACTCTTGGTAATATTGAAGGACAACTACTATTTGCGAAGGGTAATTACTATTGATGAAGGTAATTACTATTGGTGAAGGTAATTACTATTCACAAAGGTAATTACTATTCACAAAGGTAATTACTATTGGTGAAGGTAAATACTATTAGCGAAGGTAAATACTATTGACGAAGGTAATTACTATTCACAAAGGTAATTACTATTCACAAAGGTAATTACTATTCATAAAGGTAATTACTATTGGTGAAGGTAAATACTATTGTGAAAGTAATTACTATTCACAAAGGTAATTTACTATTTACAAAGGTAATTACTATTGTGAAGGACTCTTAGATGATGACATATGCCCCCCATAAAATAATCAAACTTACCACAAACTTCTCATATATGAGACTCTTTATATACACATCGAGGATTGAATAAATATTACCACAAATCATTTTATTTTTAATCAACACATATTTAATCTTTTAACAATTATTAATCATTTATAACTTGTCGTCTCAATTAATAATTTAATACTATAACATATTATCTGGATGATCTTGTGACAATAATTGAATCGATAATATAAGAGATATGATCGGCAATTCTTTGTAGTGATAATTGAGTATAGCTAAGTGACTTCTCACGTAAAGCATCGATAATCAAATCTTGGTGTGCTACTATGCAACCCAGCATTATTCTTTTACTTTTACTAGGGTAGTTCAGCGGTTTTAATGGTAACACCTGCCGTTATTTTTTATAGAAAAATAATTTTTGTCGTTTTCTAACTACGACAATACTTACATTATGGGGTCCACTAATGATTGGCCGTAAATACGAATATTCCCAGAGCAAAAGAATATTCCCAGACCAAAGCGAAGCAAGTTTTATGAATATTATTACCCACAACTATAACATTATATCAAATTTATTCCATAATATTCAAAAATAATATTTATAAAAAAATTCATCTTTATTTATAAAAATTTGGGGTCTTCTGAGATCCCAAATCGCAAATCCACCCACTATTTCTCCTCGAATGGCGAACCCCAAAGTGATGAACCCATCGTTCTGAAGAATCTCTCGGACCTCGTCGAAGGAAAAGAGCCGCCAAGAAATCTAAGTCCACCCGGTAGGAAACAAATCACGAAAGCGATCAGGAAGCAGTTCGAAGCAATTCCACAAGCAAACCCCTCATCCAACCCTAGTTACGTACCTTACGAATCGATTCCGATTAAAGAAGCACCTTGACATACCTCTACACGATCGAGCGAAGGTCCTTCGTGCTAAAAAGCTGAGGACAAAGATTACTCCAATGACTGCCGAGGAGCTCCGAGTTCCATCATCTTCGAGTGACATTCCCCTAATAGTCCCAACGAAATTCAAGTGCGTGATGATGAAGCTGGTGAATCTATCCCGTCCTATCTAGGAAAAGAAACAACCATCAGACGACCATCCGGTTCATCCTCTGCTCCCTCACCGATCCACGAACCTAATCATTCGATCTCCCTCTCAGGAAAATATATATACGGATCATACGAACTTCGCGATAGCTGTGCCTTCTCCTCCTGAGCGGTCGACCTACGAATTTGGCATGATGCTATGGCCTTTCCAACCATGTGGCCTCGATTTAATGCCAACTTTCCTTTTCAATTTGTTTGACACTTTCGTCAAGTGAGGCCGATGACCATCGGTTTGGGAGCGATTCGAGCGGGGACTTATATGAAGGCATGAGCTATCTGGCGAAGGTAAATGGTTCTCTCTTTAATTTATGTATTTATCTTTATACTTATCTGATTGGCGATCAAATGATCTTTGGACATCGCGTAGGTGAATCTCTTTGTGTTGGACGTCTGCGTCAAAAGTCTATCGGTGAAAGCAGAAGAAGAGCGATGAAAAGGAGAATGCCATCACGAAGTGCTGCTGCGGCTCGAGAAAGGACTCAGCGTGAGGCGTTCTTCACACAAATGAAGGTCTTCGGAAAGAGTTGGCCCAATCAAAGGAGATGTGAAGACATCCAATGAAGAAGCCGAAATCAACTAAAACCTGATATGAGGAGATCGTCAAGATGAGCGTTGATTTGGTTAGAGAGGTGAAATAAGGATGGAGAAGGTCAAAGAGTTAAAAGGCGATGCTAAGATTTTGACTAAAGCGATCCAAAATCTAGAGCTAGAAGAAACTTCGTCATCTGAATAAGCGTCGAAGCTTGAAGAAGAAATTCGAGAACTTCGAGGCTCTTGGGACCTTGGGCCTCCTTTGGCCGATGATCTTGAGCGGATCTGTGAAGAGTATCGGACATCGGATGAAATTAGCGGAGAGATCATGAAGATATATCACGAAAGCTATGAGCTCTGCTAGGAGTCGTGGCGAGGAGAAGTTGATTCTGACTAACGTGGATGACTTTGCTCGACTCTTGAGGATGGCGAGGATGATGCATGAAGTGAATACTCTTGTCTTTCTGGATTTTATTTAAGAATATTTATGAAAATTTACATTATTTTACTTTCTTTAATTTATAGGATTTGTGTAAAATTTTCTAATTTTGTAGTCAAATTAAATATTAATGAAATGTGGTCTCATTCCTTATGACTTGATTGCATTTACTTTACTTGATACTTGATATTAATTATTTGGAAAAATGCACAAACTCTTTCATGGACTCAACTCGAGCATTAATTAACAACTAAGCATGTCATATAATGAGATAAGATGAAGTTAGGGAATGAGGCATTAGAACTCAACACTTAGAAAAAATTTAGGTAATAAAGTAAAGGGATACTTATTAGTCTAGAAGTGTGAGACGAGATCTGCTTCATTGGGAATTTGTTTACCCGGAAGGCTAACAAAACTAAAAGATGACCTTTGCCTACCACGAAGGGCTGGCGAAGTCTAAAGAGCGACGATTGACTACCACGAAGGGCGACAAGGTGCGAAGGACAACGCTTGCCTACCACGAAGGGCGACAAGGTTTAAATGTCGATAATTGCCTACCACGCGAGGGGCGACAACGTCTTAAGGATGACACTTGCCTACCACGAAGGGCACGACAAGGTCTAAATGTCGGCGATTGCCTACCACGCAGGGGCGACAGCGTCTTAAGGATGACACTTGCTACCACGAAGGGGCGACAAGGTCTAAATGTCGACGATTGCCTACCCGCGGGGCGACAGCGTCTTAAGGATGACACTTGCCTACCACGAAGGGCTGAAAGGTCGCGAAGACAACGCTTGCCTACCACGAAGGGGGCGACAAGGTCTAAATGTCGACAATTGCCTACCACGCGGGGGCGACAGCGTCTTAAGGATGACACTTGCCTACCACAAAGGGCTGACAAGGTCTAAATGTCGACGATTGCCTACCACGCGGGGCGACAGCGTCTTAAGGATGACACTTGCCTACCACGAAGGGCGACAAGGTCTAAATGTCGACAATTGCCTACCACGTGGGCACGACAACGTCTTAAGGATGACACTTGCCTACCACGAAGGGCACGACAAGGTCTAAATGTCGACAATTGCCTACCCGCAGGGCGACAACGTCTTAAGGATGACACTTGCCTACCATGAAGGGCACGACAAGGTCTAAATGTCGATAATTGCCTACCACGCGCGAGGCTGATAAGCGTCTTAAGGATGGCGTTTGCCTACCACGAAGGGCCTAACAAACCCATAAGGTCCACACGCCATTAAAGGCTACCATCGAATGGTCGGTGAGTCCCCCGAACCTCCTTACACCACTAAAGCGATCATTGATAGCGAAGATAAGATTTGTTTGAGAGACCAAAAAAAAAAGAACTTTTATTGATGATGGCGTGAATATTTCTGGACTTCGATGTCTTGACATCATTTTCTTGAAAGTACTTCTAAGCTGCTTGACGTGCCAAGTATTTTTAATTCTTGACCCGTCAATGCCTTCAACCGATAAGTCCCGGCTTGGCACCCGGTGATTTCATACGGTCCTTCTCGGTTTGGCATCAACTTTCCCAGATTACGAGGTGTAGATGCTTGACTTCTTTGAGGACAAAATCCCTACTTGAATCGCAATACTTTACCCCCTTATTATAATGCTTGGCCACTCTTGACGATAAGGGCGCCAATTTGATTAAGGTTGTTTCTCGACTTCTTCAAGCAAATCAAGATTGGCCTTGACCCTTCTTCATTGTAGATCTCTTTGAATTGACTAACTTTCGAAGACTTGGAGATCAATTTCAAGCTGGGACTAAGGCATCGATTACCATAGACCCGATCTGAAAGGTGAATCCCGTTGTAGTCCTCGGAATAGTTCGATAAGCCCATAACACGCTAAGTAGCTCTTACGGCCATCGCCCTTAGCCCGTCAATCTGCGCTTGATCCCATTTGACGTTTTGTTGGTCACTTCAACTTGTCCGTTTGGCCGAGGATGAGCTCTTGAAGTCTTTCTGTCTTTGGATCCCAGTTCTTTCAAAAATGTTTCAAGTTTCGTTCCCAAACTGGCGTCCATTGTCGATATTACCACCTTAGGAATTCCAAAGCGAAATCTCTTGATTCTTTAAAAATTTCAAGCATTCATGTTTAGTTATTAACCTAAGTGGCTTTGCTTCTACCCATTTGGTCATATAGTCGATGGCAACTATAACAAAAGCCCGACTTGACCTTTTGCTTTCGGTGGCGGACCCGTATATCAACCCCCAAATGTGAAGGGTATAAGAGATAAGATCGAGAGTATAGCTCTTACGGTGGTGATGTGGTATTAATTTGTTGAGTTGACACTTCTCGCACTTCTTGGCGTATTGATTCGCTTCCTTGAAGATGGTAGGCGATGAGTATCACGACGAAGTACTTTGTAGGCTAATGACTTAGCGACCATATGGTGCATACGGATGCCTTCATGTACCTCTTGGAAGCATATTCGACCGGATGGAGTCAAACATTTGATGAGTGGAGAAAGCCCTTGGGAAAAGATCCCCATCAATCGAGAACAAAATTAGCACTCTTGTACTTGATTTTCTTGGCTAGCATCCTGTCGATGGTAAAACACCATCATCGGATACTCGAGATATGGGGAATTGACCCGGTGATTGGTTCGGTAAATGTACATTCTCGATTCATGATGAACACTAGGATGTTGTAAAATTTCTAAGTAAAGTGACCCCTCGATAGCGTTAACATCATGTAGTGGCTAATTTGGAGAGTGCATCGACAATGGAATTGTTATTACGCTCGACTCACACGAAACTCGTAGGATTAGAAATATTGAAGTCGTTCTTTCAATTATGCCAAATACTTGATCATTCTTGGGCCTCGAGCCCGTACTCCCCGGAGAATTGCTTAACGACTAGCGAGAATCACTTTGAAGATGACTATTCTACGCACTTGAAGACTCTTTGCTAGTCGTAACCTGCGAGTACCGCCTCATACTCGACCGTTGTTCTTCGCTTTGGCTGAAATCGATGCTTTCTTTGTACCTTGAATCCCTCGGGACTCGTCGAATAATCCACGATCCAGCGGCGTCCGTAGTAGAAGACCCATCTGCATCTGGCGTCCACGAACTACGCCTGTTTGAAGAAGCGCAACTACTCTCTGATCGGATCCTTGACACGCCACAACTTCATCGACTTTAGAAAGCGAGCATTCGACTACAAAATCAGCCCGAGGCTTGCCCTTTGATGGCGGTTCGAGGATGATATTCAATGAAAAATTGGGACAACTCCATCGTCCATGCGACTAATCTCCCGATACCTCGGGTTTGCCCATAATCTTCTTCAAAGGTGATCATGTATATTATTACCAATCTACCACGGAAGTATTGCCTAAGCTTTCGATTAGCGATTATTAAAGAAAAGGCAAACTTTTCAATGTTTGGGTACCTTGTTTGACATCCGAAGGACATGGCTTACATAATAAGCCGGGTGCTACTTACCCTGACTTCACGCACCAAAAGCGCTCCCTCGCTTGACGAACTATTGCTAAGTACAAATATAGAGGCTCGGCGGGGGCGGGCTTCACCAACAAAGGCTTTGAAGATAAGTAGGACTTGATGCTCACGAAAGGCGTCCTCACACTTGAAGTCCATTGGAGCGTCTTTGCATTCTTTGGCCCTTTCAGCGTATCAAAAAGCGGCAAACATCTTTACGTCGAGCTTAGACATGAACCTCCTTAAAAGGCTGCAATCCTTCAGTTAGGCGTTGAACATCTTTAAATGGTGAGGAGTCTTTCATGCTCAGGATCGCTTGAATCTTCTCTGGATTGGCTTCAATTCCTCTTTGAGTGATAAGATAACCCAGAAACTTGCCAGCCCCCTAGACCGAAGGTGCACTTAGTGGGATTTAGTCTCAAGTTGTGATAGCGAATTATCTGAAAGCATTCTTCTAAATCATCCAAATGTTTACGTACCAACATGATTTTAACAATCATGTCATCCACGTACACCTCCATATTCTTACCCAATTGGTATCTGAAGACGTAGTTCATCATCCTCTGGTATGTGGCCCCGGCATTGATGATGTGAGACCCCAGATTTTATCAATAAAGATTTAAATTTTGTCGAAATAATTTTTAATATTATGGTGTGAATTTGAGATAATATTATAGTTGTGGGTAGTATTTATAAATTTTGCAAAGTATGCAAGTGGTTATATTATATTCGATTGGTGGGGAATATTAGGTTTAGCGAGGGAATATTAAATACAATGGCTCAATCATTGGTGGACCCACAATGAAATTATTATCGGATTGAGAAAGCGACAAAAATATTTTATTGAAATAACGACGGAAGTTTTCTGGTTGATCTTGTTGAACTACTCGGTAGTAAAAATGCGATGTCGTGTGGTTGCGTAGTAGCGCACGGTATTGATTATTGATCTTATGTGAGAAGTCACTCGGTTTGATTCCATTATTGTCGATTAATAATATGAATTATTATAGCGATAATGACGTTTTGTTTTATTCGTATTATTAACGTAATAAAAGCGAAACATCTTATATAAAGCAGAATACTTTATTAAAGTTATTACATAAATAGAATATATTATATTTTATTATGCATAGTGTTGCATAGTGTTTTGTAGTGTTTTGCATAGTATTGCATAGTGTTTGCATAGTAAAATGTTTTTATATAAATAGAATATATGATATTTTATTTAAAAGATTTTGCTTTAAATATGAATAGTCAGTTAAAGTAAATCAATCTGGACAGATTCATGGATTAATTACTATGCATTCTATTTTCCTATAAATAGAAGCTCATTCCTTCATTATTTTCTTACGAATTCTTTGAAACTACTAGAGAGAAATTATAGAGAGAAGCTATAGAGAGAAAATCTATAGAGAGAAAGAAGAAAAGTATTACGCTACTTCACTTTTTTCAATATTGGTTCTTCTAAGGTAAGGGGTATTATTTGTTGTACAGTAAAAGGATATTATTCGTTTGTATTCATGAAGAGAACCTCTGTTATTCCATTCATTATTATTACATTGGAATAACTTTTGTAAAAGTGGTATACCCTATACATAACTTTGTATATGCGGCATACCCTATACTTGGTGAAATCCTTATGTTATTCCATCCTTATTTATTACATTGGAATAACTTTTGTATCTGTGGAATCCCCTATACTTGGTGATCTTCTTACATTATTCCATTCTTTATTATTACATTGGAATATCACATGCGTGTGTTTTACACGGACACAGTTCCATTGTTTATTATTCGCATTTATTATTACATTGGAATATCACATGCGTGTGTTTTACGGACACAGTTCCATTGTTTATTATTCAGCATTTATTATTACATTGGATCATCTGTCGATTGTGAATTTCACGACTGGTTAGATTATTATTATTACATTGGAATAACACATGTCATCAAAATCGCATGCGTGGTGATTTCTTTTGTTATTCCATTCTTTATTATACCCGGTTGGTTAAAACTTTGACTTCTATACTCCATGAAATTAGTAGAATATCCTTGATATTTGCGTTTCATCGATATCTTTCATGGAAATATTCTTACGATCATTCTTGAATTTTACTCTACAAAGCGATTATCTTGTTGACAATTTGGGCGTTACTAATTCTGGATAAAATAATTCTTGAACTTGTTTTATTGAATTATTATGTCATTGTCATCATCCTCGTGATATATTATGTTATCTTTTGGCTTACGTGCATAGATGAACTTAGTATGATTATGACCGAGGATCATTCGGTATAATCATGGCTTGTTATAAATGATGTGATAAAAGTCCTCGGTGGCTGTAATGCGGTGATGGATAGTTTTGGTATGATTATGACCGGGGTGATTCGGTATAGTCATGACCATTGATAATTTGATGAAAATCCTTGGCCGTAGTGCGGGGATGATTAGATGTGGTGGTTTATTTATTAAAATTTGAGTCTCGGTGATAAAAAATTGATGAAAACCTTTTAAAACCTAAAAGATAGTAGATTTTATTCTCTACTTGACTCTTTTAATGGATTGCATATTAGCTGCTTGATTAAGCTGGTTGTCTATTGTATTTTATCGGTTTAACAACTTTGTTGAAGGCTAATGATAATTTATTACGCATTATCTTAGTCATAATATTTCTTCTTGGGCTAGTTGAGCTCACCTTTCTTTCTTCACTATTCTCTTGAGGAAATGAGAACATATTTTGGGACGAGTCGGGGAGCGGAGTAATGGTCGAGAGGATAGCATTAGTAGTCCTCACTATACATGAAATAGTGTGATAATAGTTGTAATGAGGACTCCTTTTGAGTTTGTATAATATCTAGTAGACAATATTTGTATTCAAACTCACGGTTTATGTAAATATTCTTTACCACAGCAGTTAGGTTAGTAAGTTGTATTTGAATTTATGTACCATGTAAGTGGCGACCCAAGATGGGTGGCGTATACCTAATTTTGGAGGCGTCGCGGTTGGTATCGAGCTTAGGGATATGATCCTGGCTAAGGCGTGAGACTAGAACTAGGAGGGAGAGATAGGGAATTCCTTCGCTAGTATGACCTACCTAAGTTTATTTGGTATTTAATTGGTGGGATTCGGAGTATAGGGGGATATATGTGATATGTTAATTAACCCTTGTTTTGTGATAGTGTTTGAGAATGACATACGAAAATCTTTGAGATAAACAATGAAGCACATGAGAGTGTTGATTCATCTCAAACAAAAGGTAACGACCAACAACACGATAATAATCATCTTTGGTGGCAGCGACTATCGAACAATGATAACCATCGTGGGGAAATTATCATACTAAGAATGGTAACCACTTGGTGGTAATCATGGCAAAGATAATAGAAGTGGAAATTGCAAGAAGAGAAGGTCATTTAGCCCAATTTTATTTGTGCACCAAAGTCGAGTCTCTATTTGGGACGGTGGCACCAAAGGTGGATATGGACAAAACAAAGTCGTTGGTTTTAGGAAGTGCATTTTTCATGACTTCTCAAAAGCGAGTAAGCCGAACGAGAAGTTAGCGCGGGTTAGTTAATTATAAATTGTGAAGTCTATACCTTATAAGATCTGGGTTCTACCCATTATTTTATCTCTCTTGCTTTGCGTTCAACGTTTAAATTTGACTCAGGAGAAGTTAGACTTTGACTTATTGGTTGAAACTTCGTTAGTAGGGCCTTCGTTTGCCGCTACTACTTTTTAAATCTTGTTTGATTCAAATAAACACTTTCACGTTACTGTCGATCTTATCTTTTGAAAATACTTGCCTTTGATGTGATTTTAGGAATCAATTGGTTAACTACTCATCATGCTTTTCGTAAGGTTGTTAGCTTTATATTCATAACCAACTTATTGTGCGAATTCAAATAACCAAACTACTAAAGTCAATTATTGTCATATCAAGCCATAAGTAAAGAGCCCCGAACCTTTCGTTGTTGACTTCCTTGTGTGGAATGCACCGAAGCCAGACTTTCTGTAGGCGACATCGTGAATGAAGATGGCAAGTTTATAGGTA
Organism: Panax quinquefolius; assembly: GCA_020205615.1. Lineage (NCBI taxonomy): Eukaryota > Viridiplantae > Streptophyta > Magnoliopsida > Apiales > Araliaceae > Panax > Panax quinquefolius. The sequence continues at coordinate 90,420,063 of CM035165.1, forward strand.
TCATTGTGAGGTGTTATCTAGGTTAAGGGATAGAAGTCACAGTTGGTATCAATGTGACATACTATCCAAGTCTTGGAGGAGAGTCACAATTTTGAATGATATTTCTATTATTAATAAATTTCCTGGCGTATTCTTGAAGACTTCTTAGCCTACTTAGAGCGTGAAATCGAATTTTGTATTGACCCCGATCTACAAAACCCATTTCTTAAACCCTCAAATATTTCTTCAACTAAAATGAGCAGGTTTCGTGGTTTATGATGAAAGTCATAATAAAAGCATTGGACTAATGAAAATCATGGGTATTCGTGGTATTAGTAAGTGTTATGATGAGTTATGTTGGTTAGTATGTGAAAACATGAAAGTTTCTTAGAAATCTGAAAGAGTTGAAAATCAGATTTTGGTGAAAAGCGTAACATGAAATTCAATTGACCAAATCTCTTATTATATTTTGAATTTTTTGAGTGTGGTCAAGTCCTAGAGTTAGATCTATGAGTTACCTAACTAATCCAAGTGGAATTATTGGAAAAGGTGTTGTAGATTTTTGTGTGGACTGATTTTAGCAAAGGAGTGCAAAGCTGCAAAAACCGAAAAAGCTGCTGCCATGATTTTAGAGGGGATGTTTCAGCAACTTAAATTATGAGAAAAATTCTGGCCTTTTGGGACATGAAGGTATATGGTATAAAGTACCTCCTGTCCAAAAATGAGCTCATTCTGACTTAAAATGAGCAAGTTATGACTATTTCAATATTTAGGTTTTAAGATGAAAAAACTATAACGGAGTTCTATAACTCAGATGACCATGAAATTTAAGCTGGAGGCTCACATTAACATGTGTAAGGACCTGCCAAGATTTGGAAATTTTTGGAGTTAAACTTGAGGTAGCAAGTTTCTTAAGGAATTAATTAGAAATTGATTTTTGAAAAATAGTAAATGAATTTTAAAAATTCCGAGAAAAATATATTTTCATTATGGGACTATATTATGCTAAATCCCAGAAAAGAAATATTTTTGGGACTGATTTGGTATTTTTCATGAAAATAGTTTAATTCTGAACATATGAGTTAAATATGTTATGTGAAAGTAACAAAGTTGAAAATAAGATTTTATGGCTAGAGAATCCTATATAGAGTATATGCATATTTTTGAGAGATTTGATAATTGGTGATGATATCTTATGAGTATGGCATTTTGAATGATTAAATGCATTATATGGTAAAAGCGTAAACAATTAAGATAAATTGTTTATAAATTTAAGAAGTGATTAAAATATTGTTATAATATTAATGATATTAGATTATGAGATTATTAAGTGATTGATAACATGGGGATATTCTTGAATCTGGATAAATTATATTATAAATGTTTAATATTTATCCTTTATCTCATTTGATTGATTCTTTATATCATTATCCTCATGCTTATATTATGTTGAAAGTAAATACGTGGCTGGCACATGGTGCATAGATGGACTTGGTATGATTATGACCGAGGATTGTTCGGTATAATCATACTTAGTAATTGAAAACACAATTATCTTTAGTAGTAGTGCATGGATAATTTGTGGTCGTGATACTAATGAATACACGATTATCTTTGGTAGTAGTGCATGGATAATTCGTGGTCGATGATACTAATGAATAATACGATTATCTTTGGTAGTAGTGCATGGATAATTTGTGGTCGTGATACTAATGAATACCACGATTATCTTTGGTAGTAGTGCATGGATAATTTGTGGTCGTGATCTTAATGAATATACGATTATCTTTGGTAGTAGTGCATGGATAATTTGTGGTCGTGATCTTAATGAATACACGATTATCTTTGGGTACGTAGTGCATGGATAATTTGTGGTCGTGATACTAATGAATACACGATTATCTTTGGTAGTAGTGCATGGATAATTCGTGGTGTGATCTTAATGAAATATCCTTGGCACGTAGTGCGGGGATGATTCGATGATATGGATTAATTATTGAAATTTGAGTCTCGTGATGAAATATTAATTCATGGATGTGGTAAAAAGTCGTCTTTGGTAGTAGTGCATTGATAGACTTGGTATGATTATGACCGCGGATTATTCGGTATAATCATGGTAGTAATTAAAAACACGAATATCCTTGGCGATTGGTGCATGGATAATTAAAGTGGTCGTGATACTATTAAGGCTGCGTCTCGGCATTATTGGTTTCTGGTTGTATATCTTGCTTTGTAGTGCGAAGATGAATTGTTAATGAATATCTTTGGTAGGATTGCGAAGATGAATTTAAATGATAAAAGGTATTCAAAGTATCCTCACCTCTTTATCATACCAGTCGCGTACCCTAATTTCGAGGCGAAATTCCATAAGGAGGAGATTGTGAGACCCAGATTTTATCGATAAAGATTTAAATTTTGTCGAAATAATTTTTAATATTATGGTGTGAATTTGAGATAATATTATAGTTGTGGGTAGTATTTATAAATTTTGCAAAGTATGCAAGTGGTTATATTATATTCGATTGGTGGGGAATATTCGGTTTAGCGGGGAATATTAAATACAATGGCTCAATCATTGGTGGACCCTAGCATAATTATTGTCGGATTGAGAAAGCGACAAAAATATTTTATTGAAATAACGACGGAAGTTTTACTGGTTGATCTTTGTTGAACTACTCGGTAGTAAAAGTACGATGATGTCGTGTGGTTGCGTAGTAGCACTGCGGTATTGATTATTGATGCTTATGTGAGAAGTCACTTTCGGTTTGATTCCATTATTGTCGATTAATAATATGAATTATTATAGCGATAATGACGTTTTGTTTTATTCAGTATTATTAGCGTAATAAAAGCGAAACATCTTTTATATAAAGCAGAATACTTTATTAAAGTTATTACATAAATAGAATATATTATATTTTATTATGCATAGTGTTGCATAGTGTTTTGCATAGTGTTTTGTATAGTATTGCATAGTGTTTGCATAGTAAAATGTTTTTATATAAATAGAATATATGATATTTTATTTAAAAGATTTTGCTTTAAATATGGATCGTCGATTAAAAGTAAATCAATACGGGATGTTCATGGATTAATTACTATGCATTCTATTTTCCTATAAATAGAAGCTCATTCCTTCATTATTTTCTTACGAATTCTTTGAAACTCTAGAGAGAGAAATTATAGAGAGAAGCTATAGAGAGAAAAAATATATAGAGAAAGAAAGAAAAGTATTACTACTACTTCACTTTTCCAATATTGGTTCTTTAAGGTAAGGGTATTATTTTTGTTGTACAGTAAGGGATATTATTCGTTTGTATTCATGAAGAGAACCTCTGTTATTCCATTCATTATTATTACATTGGAATAACTTTTGTAAAAGTGGTATACCCTATACATAACTTTGTATATACGGCATACCTATACTTGGTGAAATCCTTATGTTATTCCATCCTTATTTATTACATTGGAATAACTTTGTATCTGTGAATCCCCTATACTTGGTGATCTTCTTACATTATTCCATTCTTTATTATTACATTGGAATATCACATGCGTGTGTTTTACACGGACTGGTTCCATTGTTTATTATTTCGCATTTATTATTACATTTGGAATATCACATGCATGTGTTTTTACAGGACTGGTTCCATTGTTTATTATTGACATTTATTATTACATTGGATCATCTGCCGATTGTGAATTTCACACGACTGGTTAGTTATTATTATTACATTGGAATAACTTTATATGTCTGAAATCTGCATGCGTGGTGATTTCTTTTGTTATTCCATTCTTTATTATACCCCGGTTGGTTAAAACTTTGACTTCTATACTCCATGAAATTAGTAGAATATCCTTGATATTTGCGTTTCATCGATATCTTTTCATGGAAATATTCTTACGATCATTCTTGAATTTTACTCTACAAAGCAATATCTTGTTGACAATTTGGGCGTTCTTAATTCTGGATAAAATAATTCTTGAACTTGTTTTATTGAATTATTATGTCATTGTCATCATCCTCATGATATATTATGTTATCTTTGGCTTACGTGCATAGATGAACTTAGTATGATTATGACGAGGGATCATTCGGTATAATCATGGCTTGTTATAAATGATGTGATAAAAGTCCTCGATTGGCACATGTAATGCGGTGATGGATAGTTTTGGTATGATTATGACCGAGGGGTGATTCGGTATAGTCGTGACCATTGATAATTTGATGAAAATCCTTGGCCTAGTGATACAGGGGATGATTAGATGTGGTGGTTTATTTATTAAGTGAGTCTCGTGATAAAAAAATTGATGAAAACCTTTTAAAACCTAAAAGATAGTAGATTTTATTCTCTACTTGACTCTTTTAATGGATTGCATATTCATTGCTTGATTAAAGCTGGTTGTCTATTGTATTTTATCGGTTTAACTTTGTTGAAGGCTAATGATAATTTATTACGCATTATCTTAGTCATAATATTTCTTCTTTGGGCTAGTTGAGCTCACCCTTTCTTTCACTATTCTCTTGAGGAAATGAGAACATATTTGGGGACGAGTCGGGGAGCGGAGTAATGGTCGGAGGATAGCATTAGTAGTCCTCACTATTAGCGTGAAATAGTGTGATAATAGTTGTAATGAGGACTCCTTTTGAGTTTGTATAATATCTAGTAGACAATATTTGTATTCAAACTCATAGTTTATGTCGTATTGTACACGACAGTTAGGTTAGTAAGTTGTATTTGAATTTATGTACCATGTAAGTGGCGACCCAAGATGGGTGACGTATACCTAATTTTGGGGGCGTCACAGATGAGGCCGAAGGTCATTTTCTTGTAGGCATATACCAAACGATGCGTAATGAACGTCATCTTCGGTATATCCTCTTTACTCATGGAAATCTGATGATACCCAGAGAATGCGTCCATGAAACTTAACAAAGCATACCCCGAAGTGGCATCGATGAGTTGGTCGATGTGGGGCAGCGGGTAGAAATCCTTTGGACAAGCTTTATTCAGATCGGTATAGTCGATGCAGACTCGCCATTTACCGTTCTATTTCTGGACCAGCACCACATTTGCCACCCACTGCGGGTAGTCGATCTCAAAAAATGAAGTCAGCTGCCAACAATTTTGCAATCTCTTCATCGATGATCCGCTGACGTTCAGGTGCAAAGATCCTCCTCTTCTGTCGAACTGGTTTCTTTGACGGGTCCACTTCCAACCGATGCTCAACAATATCCCTGCTTACTCCCGGCATATCCTGAGGTTCCCATGCGAAGATATCAACATAGCATCGCAGGAGCTCCATGAGGTTCGTCCGGAGAGGTTCCGGCAGACCCGAATCTATTTTGACTGTCTTGTTTACCTTGCCCGGGATGAGCTCTATCTCCTCTGTTTCTTCAGCTGGCATGACCAATGGTTCGGAACTACTCTCAGTGAAGGGTTCAATCTCTATCGCCGTAGTGCCTTTTGCTTGATACCCCCACTCCAAAGTGATCCTGACATTTCTATAACACCTTACGGCGGATCAAATCTTCTTTCACCTCACCAACCCCATGGTAGTAGGAAATTTAATTTTGAAATGAGGATTGAGGTCACGACATAAAAGCAATTAAAGTAGGCCTTCCCAAAATAGCATTATAAGCGAGAATCTACATGTATGATATAAAATTTACAAATAATTTCTACTTTGAGGGGTCGTTAGAAGATGATAGGTAGTTCAATGGTTCCGACCACCTTAATGGGATCGTTACTAAAACCGTCTGAAAAGAGCCTCTGCCTATCTCCATCTTCCACCCGTCCAGGTGCATCCTACGATAAGCGTGGGCATCTGAGAATATCTAAGAAGACCCATTATCTACCATCATTCGCCCATATCCACCAAGAACCCACTTGCGATCGGTACCAATGATCCCTCATGTGGTTCGATGATTTCGAATGGTAATCCTCGTCGATAAAGGAGATTCTTGTACTCGGATAAGGTCTATCGGTCTTGGGAGGTACATAGCAGCGTGGCCGAATCCAAGTGACGGCGCTTCTTTCCAACAAGTTTGCCAGAAGTACCCCCAGTGATGACATCTATCACATGCCTTGCGAGCTATCCCGGTGACAATGCTTCTTTGGCTGGTTGAGTTAATGAGCAGGTCCTCCGTCCTGCTTTGTTGATTAGTTACAGCGACCACATACTGAACTAAAGCCCCACCTTGTACCTTTCTTTCAATGAAATCTTTCAAACTAGCACAGTCGTTCGTATCGTGACACGAAGCTTGATGGTAATCACAATACTTACGAGAATTCCCTTTTTCGGGCTTAATGTTATCTCGAGGTGGCTCGAAGATAGGTTGATTCTTGATCTGATCCAAGATAACAGCCCTGTCTGTGTTGAGTGATGTGTACGTCCTATTCACTCTCTGGGTGGGAGCAGACGAACGTCCTCCACCCCGTCTCCAATTGTTGTATCTCTTCGACCCGCCTTCATAGCGGTCTTTATTCCCTTCATTCTTCTTCTGGTCCCTATCGGTTTGTCTCGTCTGTCTCCTTGGCCGAATTCGAAGAAGGGCGTTTAAAAAACATTCATGGCTTCCTCTACCACGATATAGCCTTGACTTTGTCGAAGGCTTCATGAGACTCTTGGTGGTGAAACATTAACTTCTTTACCAACTTCTACGATTTAACCAAATCTAACCCATTACGAAATAGTTCAACGACTTGTAGATCGTTGGGTCTATCACTTGGCGATTGCTTCACTTCAGGCGCTTCACATATTGGCCCAAAGACTCATTTGAATCTTTGTCGAACTGAGCCAACGAACGGTTGGTTTTCCCTTCTTTTATTTGCTCCGGGCGAGTATGAAATTCTTGCACATGTCGCCCAAGATGAAATTGAATCAGGGCAAAGTCTCCATCCTTTATCGGGCATCCTTTACGGCGTTGTAACAAAAGTATGACACTTAGCGACATCGCTAAAGTCATAATAATCCATCGGTCGATTGAGCGCTTTGATTGTGGTCGTAAGGACCCCCGATCCATCATAACTTTCAATGTGGGGCAATTTCTTGGTGAGGTCAACTTTCTCTTTTAGAATCTCCACGAAAAAAGGGGATGCCTTCTTTCCTGAAGTATCTTTTATTTTTTGTACTTGACAGTTGCTTGAAGTTCCTTTAATACTTTAACGGATACTCCACACCTTACGGTTGAGATGGCGCTTCTTTTAGGTGACTCCTTCTTCTTACGGCGGATTGGTTTCTTACAGCAGAACCTTGACTTTAGAGGGCTTTTTAGATGTGGCGTTCACGGGGTGGTGTACCCTCGGTGGACTCTCGAGAGTATAACCTCTAGATATACCCGTCTACGAATTGAGGCGCTATGGTGAGAATCTTGCAACAACAAGTGCCTTCTTTGTACTCTCAGGAGTGCGATCTCTGGATCGACCTCTTCGTTCGCTTTGACCCTGTTCCTTAGAATCGACAGGGTGATATGCCCTCTTCGATCTTTGAGGAGTAGGGCTTCGGGATCTTCTTCTTTCTCGAGTTTGGCCCCGAGACTCTCGTCCTGAATGAGCAGGTTCTTTCCCACTTCGATGCCCTCGCTCTTCGAACTGAACATAACTGAACTCTTTGTCCCTCAACTCTGCCATTCGAGCCATCTGCTCAGCTATATCCTGTCGCTGCTTCATAAGTACTTCCATAGTTTTATCTGTTTCATCTGCCATCTTAGCCAATCGGGAGGCCTTTGCGTCTTGGTCATCTCGGTATCGAGTTCTGGGCGAGGTGCCTTCTACTCGTTTTCGACTATGGCCAGACTCCTTCTCTGTCGTGAAAACTAGCTTACGCTTAGCTTTGCGCTTCTGCGCCGCCTTGGCCGAGAATCATCAGTGAAGCGTTTGGACGTTGTCTTTGGCGTGAACACTTATTATGGAGGTCCCAAACGATCTTTGGCGGACACTTTCGTGGTCTTGATTCGCGACAACCATCGGCTACCCGCCGGGTGTAGGTGTTCTACTCTTCACCATGAATACGGCGTAGAACAAACCACGATCATGATTGAAAATACTCGGGACACTAGAACTCAGCCCTCCTCATACAAGCGCCAATGTTAGCGCCAAGATCTCTCTCAAGCGTCCCAATCACGTAAAATGCCACGATCCTGCGGTAAACACGATAAATACCACAAGCTTGGCGGTTTGGACATGCCGGAGGATAGCTTCGGGCGTGAGAGTCGATATCGTGTTGCAAGGTTAATGATGGAGGATGTAATGTCTAGTGTCTTGAGAGAGATAATAATTCTTAGTTGTGTGTATATGTGAATATGAATGTGAGCGTACTGTTTGTGAAGACTTGGTTGATAGGTGATACTCTCTTTTTAGGTTTACCGTGCCACCCACTACATACCGACCGACCCGTGATCGATGGATGGTTCTGTCGGGTGTGTCTGATTCACCCACTACTTCCGACCTCTGTTTTTTCTCAGTCGACCGTCAATGGGATCCCATCCACATTAATGCGTGGCGATAATAGCGATCAACCATCATGTTTTTTCATCATTCTGAGTCAAAGTAATAGATATTAAAAGATCTAATGGGTTAGCCCATGAGGCCGGCCGGTTTCATTGGATTTAATAAGTGATATGATGACTAGGCCCAATGACTTTCGAGGTTCAATAATGAAGGCCCAATAGATTAATTAAATAAGTAAGCAATTTATTTTCTTAGAAGAGGAAATCATGACCCAACAAAAGCATTTTTGAAATTATTCTTGAGCCAAAATTTATGAGGGTATAGAACTGAAAATTTTAGTTTTGTAATGGTGGGTTGTGCTCCTATGAGTTATGGAAATAATCCAATTGGAATGAATCAAAAAGGAGCTAAAAAGAAATTATAGTAAAGAATTTTAGTAAAATATATTAGAAACCAGAAAAATTGTGGACTGCTGACCCTAAGGACAAATTTGGGGCAAGCTAGACTTTCCAGAAAATTATGGGCTTTTGGGGATGTGTAGTACACTGAGTAAGCTTTCCATAAACTCCAGAGCGGACTGATTCCGACTTGAACAAGGAGTTATGATGAGTTCAAAGTAGTCGTCGTGCGAATCTGCCAAAATTCTGGAAAACAGATTGAAGCAGCCCTTGGACGAATTTTCTGGAATTCTGTGTTTAGAATTTGAAAATGGTCAAAGAATAAAAGTTGTAGTCACGGAAGTTAGCTTGGCGTGGGTTCAAGAATCGCTCAAAAAAATGTTTTGAAGCGAAGAAGTTATGACTGTTTTTAGCGCAACATGGTCAACCTGGAAAACAATTAAAAATTGTTGTAATGAGCATTTTGGAGCTTTGTTTGGATTGTTTAAAGTTTACGAAATGGGTGGCTTATATTTTCTAAATATAGTCTACTAGGGTGTTTTCAATATATCAAAATTGGTTGCAATCAGAACTACTGGCGAAAAGTTAAAAATCGCCAAACTAAGCATTTCGTTATGGAGAATGAAGAACCAATTTGGGCACGCGCGAGGCCCGAAGAAAGCGCGCTTATCATCTTGGCGTTGTGTTAGGTAGTTCACCCAACTGATTTTTTGGCTAAATGGTTTTGATAGTGCGGGTTGCTTGTAATGCTTGGATTATAATTTTATAATTAGATGGATATACTACCTAAAACATATCCAAAATTTAAAACATATGAGCGAGTGGTTTAAAAGATATAACATCACAAAGCGCAGTGTCAAAGCAAGGGGAATTTGACGAGTGTGGCGAGCGGCTAAGCCCACGAGAACACCCTTGAGGCCAATTTGCTAACAACGTTGTCTTTGTTTGGCGATTGATTCCACGATGCGATTCTTGGTTGGCGTTAATGATTTGGCATGTAGCGAAGACACCGAATTAAAGTAAAAATGTAATATAACAACTTTATGTCATGAAAACTCATTTTGGCGCAAGAAAACAATAAACATGTAATGTAAACATAAGTTTACATGTTTACGCAAACGTAAGCCGAGAAATAATATGCAAAATGGGTATAAAGCTAAATGAAATGCACGAAACCGTTTAAAATTATATTGGACATAAAACTGTTAAAACGAAGGTGTCAGAGTTGAAAGCGGAGATTTTGAACACAAAATTACATAATGTTATATGTATGAATTTAAAGTACAAGCGCAATGTAAGTTATTCGCGAGGAATAAATGCGATTACAAATAAAGCGAAGCATTCGCGTACGTGGTGATAACGTGATTTAACACGAACTATCAGAAAGGTATGAAAATTACCAAAATTAAAGAAATGATGTAGTAAGCCATGTTTTGTGCGGTAAAAACTATTCATAAACCATATGGTTCCAAATTTACTATAAAAAGGAATATTCTTAAAATAGAATATAAGTGGTTTATGTTTGAGATGTAAAGTATTTATACACTAAAGTCTGTGAGAACCTTATTATGCATAAAAAGGTTAAAAGCGAACAAAGTTTCTAAAAAAAGCGAGAATGGTTATAAGACAAGAATAAAAGATTATAGGTTCTGGTAACTAATGATCATGACTTATATGATTATTTAATATGCACAGGACATGTGACATAATTGGTTATCTAATATGCATGTATGTGAACACGATTGTGTAGGATTCGTAAGGAGAAGTTAAATTAACTATAACGGTAGTCCTCAATCAAGGCAAGTTTTTCAGTTCTATTATGTTTGTGGATTAAATGTGATTATGTGGTGAGTTATATATCATGCCTTATGAATTGTTAAAGTCAAAATATGACTATGTTAATTGAGTTATGGAACTCAATTTATATGTGATGTGATAGCACACGTTGTATGTTGTAACTTAATAAGTTAGAAATGTATAATGCATGAATGTATGCATTGCAAGGAATTATTGATGAATGTAGGATATGCATAGTAAAAGAAATATGGTGCATATTGATTTTTATGCTATGTGAAACATGATAGACTGTTAAATTTGCTGCGCTGTCGAGCTCAATCTTGCAAACACAAATTTTTTGCAGGTTAATGATGTTATACAATATTACTTGCTATACGGATGATGAAGATTGAACAACAGACGAAATGAATACATTTTCTTAAATTAGAAATTGTATAAAGCTATGATTGATGGTTTTGTTATTTATAACTGGCAGTTAAGTATAGTTTAAAATATTCTACGAAGAATATTTGCTCTAGATAAATTGTAATGAATATTTTATAAAAATAAAGTGATATAGTAACATTACTATATAAGAAAGAATTTTTATTGAGGATTGAGTTGTATAAATATATGTATATAACTCTAGTTAAATAAATCATATAATAGATATGATTTCAGTATAAAGAAGAATCGTAAAGGTTGCGATTCAGGGAATGAATGAATGGAAAGAAAGAAAAAAAAATTTTATTAGCATTTTTAGCTATTTTAACCTTAAATAATGTTTTAAAGCTATAAAAAGGTAGTATTAACGCACAAGATCGGGAAGGGAAATGGTCCCGATTTTGGGGTCATCACATAAATTAATAAAAGTGAATATTATTCTAAGGAAGTTATTTTGTTGACAGAAAATATTTTATATTTAATGTTGTAGAAGACTCAGAATTGAGTATGGAAGAAAGAAATATTGAATGTGAATAATGTAGATGATGAACTATGGACGGAGACAAGTTTCCCTAACTTGTACAAATTATTAATTATTGTGTGCTAGTTTTCTTAAATTTTTGCAGGTTTCCTCACTTTGAGCAATTTCTTTAACTTGTAGTAAGATTGTTATTATTGCAAGTTCTAAACTTACGAAATTTTTTAATAACTGTGCAAGTTTCGGCACCTACATGCATTTGAATTTTTTTTATTAGCTAAACTTATGTTCATTGTTATGTAATATCAAACTATTCAATATGTTGATCATGAATATTATTTTAAGAGTGAATGTCATTTGTTTCGGCTACTCTGTTGTGAAAGTAGTTAAGACTACGGAAGAACAACCTCATAATATAAGGCCATATTTATGGAAAGTTTTGAAGTCTATGTGACTATTAACCACTTATGGATAGTCAAAAATTTATATAACTGTGGGGACTTTTGGGCTATATAATGTCAACTTAACTCTTTTAGTTTTGGCATAATTAAAAGATTTGACAATTTTGTGGCTATTAACTTTTATAAAAGAGTTCAATTTCTCATGACCATGTACAGAATTAAGAGCAATTATGACTGTTGAATTATGTATGATGTGTTCATGGTCCTCATGACCATGTATAACAATCAAAGCAATTATGACTGTTGAAATCTGTATGATGAGTTCATGGTCCTCAAGACTATTGGTAAAAGTTTTCAGTTGTGTGACTGTTAAATAATTATTGTCCATATAATGCCGATTTGGAGATTATATAGCCAGGCCATATATTGTCATGGTGAGGCTTTTGCTTGTAAGATTGTTAGGTTACGCTCTGTGGGAAAAGAAATCGCGCCTTGCTAGTTTAGGATTTCGTGTTGGCTGAGGAGGAGAGAAATCCACGAAGAGCACGAAATTGATTGATTGATTGAAGAGGGGAGAACGACATATGGGCGATTACTCCAATGACGCGTGACAGAACCCCTAGAATTCGGAAACCTTATTAGGGTTATTGGGATTCTAAGAGCCTTCTTCTTGAGTCCTTCCACTCCTAGAATCCAGAAACCTTATTAGGGTTATTGGGATTCCAAGAGTCTTTCTGAGTGCTGAGAGAGAATGTCTAAGTCCTTTGATCGTCCAAGAGTCCAAGTCCTGAGTCTCCAGAGAGGTCCCTTCTTTCATAGAATGGAAGGGGTATTTATAAACTTCTTGGAATTTAAGTAATCACATCTTTGAGCACATGTCTTCGGAAAATTCCAAAAATACCCTTTAGTCGTTAGAATAATGCCCATATTGCCATATCCTTCAGCCACCAATCCAATCCTCAATTAATTCCCAAAATGAGGCGCCTCCACGAGCCTTACCGCCTCGGGACACGTGGAGGCTTCTCCCGGGTCTAGCCCCTTTATTTCTGACTTATCCGTCTTCATTTAATTAGGTTATGTGAACCCTAATTTGCACATTTAATGAGGTCATGGAACCCTAATTGTGCATTTAAATTAATTAGGTCATGTGAACCCTAATTTTGCACCTGGGCCCACATTTGCCCCCTGCGCGAGAGTCGCATTCCCAAATAGGCGATCACGTAAGAATATTTTAAGCCTTTGAACGATTTTGCGGGAATTCACTTTACAAGTCTTGAAGATAATGGTCCTAGTAGAGGGAACCCCTAAGGAGCCAAACCCTTAGGGTTAAATGTGACGCCCCCAAAACAGGCATACGTCACCCATCTTGGGTCGCCACTTACATGGTACAGAATACAAATACAATATTAAATATACAACATGAGCTGTGAGTTTGAATACAAATATTGTCTACTAGAGAGTATACAAACTCAAAAAGGAGTCCTCATTACTATTATTATCACAATATTTCACAGAATAGTAAAGACTACTAATGCAAACATCTAGGACCATCACTCTGTTCCCCGACTAGTCCCAGCTACGTTCTCATTTCCTGAAGAGAACAGTGAAAGAAAGGGTGAGCTCAACTAGCCCAGTAAGAAATATTATGACTAAGATAATGCAGAATAAATTATCATTAGCCTTCAACAGTATAACAACTGATAGAATATAATAGACAACAAGTTTTAGATCAAAAACTGCAGCGGAATAAGCAATCCATTAGAAGAGTCAAGTAAAATATAAAATCTACTATCTTCTATGATTTAAAAAGTTTTTCACCAACTTTATCGTTGAGACTAAGCTTAATAAATAATCCACATCATTAACTAATCCTTGCACTATAGGCCAAGGATATTTTTAGTATCACGACCACAAATTATCCATGCACTACAGGCCAAAGATAATCGTGTTTTCATCAACGGTCCTGATCATGCCATAAAACAATTCATCTTTGCACCCTTGGCCAAAGAGAATCCATAGCCATAATCATACCAAAAACTGTCCATCAATGTACTACGGGCCAATGAGGACTTTTACCACATCATTTGTAACATTACGGTCATGATTACACCGAATAATCCCTGGTCATAATCATACCAAGTCCATCTATGCACTACAGGCCACAGATGACTTTCAACAAAATATAAACATGAGGATGATGACAATGATATAAAAATTCAATAAAAACAAATTCAAGAATTAATTTATCCAGGAACTAATAATGTCCAAAATGTCAACATGATACTGCTTTGTAGAGTAAAATTCAAGAATGCTCAGAAGAATATTTCTATGAAAAGATACTGGATGAAGCGCAAATATCAAGGATATTCCACTAATTTCATGGAGTATAGAAGTCAAAACTTTAACTTATTTGAGTATAATAAAGAATGGAATAACAAAAGAAATCACCATGCATGCGATACCGCATACATGTAGGTTATTCCAACAGAATAATAAATAACGGAATCGGTCCGGCGTAAAATGCAAGACAGGATATTCTAACAAGAATAATAAAAGAACGGAACCGGTCCGGCGTAGAACGCAAGACAAGGATATTCCAACAGAATGATAAATAATGGAACCAGGTCCGGCGTAAACACACAGACAGGATGTTCCAACAGAACGATAAAGAATGGAATAACAGAAGTTCTCTTTATGGATAAGAAAGAAATAATACTCTCTACCTTAGAAGAAACTGGATATAGAAGTAGTGAAATAACAGAATAATTTTCTTCTTTCTCTCTATAATTTCTCTCTATAATAATTGCTCTATAGCTTTAGTGAATTGGTGAGAAATGAAGGAAGAATGAGTTTCTATTTATAGGAAAATATAGTTTCGATAATTGCACGCTTTGGGGCTCAAAATATTATAGTATAATACCTTCCTCTTTTTCTTCACTTTTAATTTAGTCCTGCAAATATTATTAAACTTGCACCAACTCCCCTAACAGTAAATAATGTGAATCAATAGAAAATCATGTGATAAAAACAATTACAGTATAGTACCTCCATCTATACCTCCATTTTTAACTTAGTCATGCAAGTATTATCAATCTTGCACCAACTCTCCTAATAGTAACAAGAATGTGAATCAATAGTACACACATGTGAACAAATAGTTATAATCATGTGAATTAATAGCAATTAATTGCTCATTTATCCAGGTTAAATAATTGGATTGGTCGATATAACCTCCAGGACATCAATTATTATCGAAATAAATGTCAATTTTCACTAACACAAATAATTCCAACACAATGAAACTATTTTTATCAACAATATAAATTTTGAAATTTTGAAGTTTGACTTTTTCCGAAAAAGTCAACTGTTGACTTTTTGTCCAAATAGTGAATCCCGGAAAATTTTGTGTTTATAGACTATTTTTACTAATTTCATCGTTAGGACTCAAATATCACGTCGCATCTCCAAATTCAACTCGAACACAACTTCAATTTTAATAACATTCATTATTAATATTATAACTCACAATATTTAACAACCAGGTCGTTCCCAGGAAAGAGGGGGCTTTCCAATAAGGATTTCTCCCTATTGGCGTGCAATTAGGTGACCAAACCTCTCCTTGACAGAACTTCTAGACATTGTAAATATTGCAATTTAATAATATGAATAAATTTGTCGTCTCAATTATTGAATTAATAAAATAATATATTATGCAGATGATATTGTGATAATAATCGAATCAATAATATGAGAGATATGATGCAACAATTACTGTAGCAATAATTGAGTATAACTAAGTGACTTCTCACGTAAGCATTAATAATCAATACGATTGTCTTCTTTGTGCAACCACGCGTAGACATTTGTACTTTTACTACTAGGGTAGTTCAGCGATGATTAACAGTAAAACCTCTCGTCGTTATTTTCATAAAGTATTTTTGTCGTTTTTCTTAATCGACAATAATTCCATTAATGAGGTCCACCAATGATGATTGTCTTAGTCGTCACGAATATTCCCAAACAAAAAGAATATTCCCAGACCAATCGAATATTATATAACAACTTGCGTACTTTTGCAAAATTTATAAATATAACCCACAACTATAACATTATATCAAATCCACACCATAATATTTAAAAATTATTTTGAGAAAATTAAATATTTATTCATAAAATTTGGGGTCTCACATTAAACCCTAGGAGGCAAAACCTAGCGAGGGCTCTACCTTGGACCTATGGGAATTCCTCCAAAAATATTTCCATAGCTTGCCAAAGATTTATTTCTTTATTTTTTCACAGAACAAGAGAAATGATCAAATAAAATTAAATTTAATAAAATCTTTCTTTTGGTAAATCGATTTTTCCCTTTTACCAAATCGACTCTTAATTAATTTTATTTTTTGAAAATAAAATCAAATTTTAATCTTATTTTGGAAATAAAATCAAAGCTTTCTTTGTTTTGAAAATAAATCAAATCTTTCTTTATTTTGGAAATAAACCAAATCTTTCTTTATGTGAAAGAAAGATATTATAAATATATATATATATATATATATATATATTATCATCTATATATATAAATAATCCATTTTCAACAATTACCCATTGTTGGGAATAAAATTAAATCTTCTTTATATTTAGCAAATAATATCTTTAATATATTTCTATTTAGAAATAAATTCAAAGATACTTATCTTTGGAAATCGACTTGAATCCTTCCCTTAATGAAAAAAGAGTGATTACTTCCTTTTAGTTGTAAGCATACTTTGGGGCTATCAAGTATTCATATGTATGCATTGCCCAAGCCATTCACGCCTCCTTGTTTATCTTGCTTCATTTTGGATTTTTTCTTTCTTCCTACGAGCAAGGAAGATCCTCGAGGAGCAAAAGAAGAAGACATTCCTCAATTGAGCGAGAGGTAACAAAGAGAATTTCTTCCTATAGGTAGAACCCTGGGGATGAACCTTATAGGTCGAACCTACGGGGGAGCGTCCGAGCCTTAGAGCTTCATTCCTTCTTCTATTTTTCTTGACTTGCTTCCTCTATTTCTTTTTTTATTATTTCAGGCAATTGTAGTCTTTCTGTGCTTCCGAGCCCCATCACCTTAATCACATCTTGGTTTTTTCCCTCGGAATTCATCAGAAGAAGGCTAAAATTTTCGCGGTGAAGGAACACTCGTTCCAAGCAGTTGATTGGTGGAGCAATAGGACCTCATCAAAGGAATGAAGAGAGGGAACACTCTCCAATCTTTCTTGTCTTCCGAGCCCCATTACCTTGATTACATCTCGGTTTTTTCCTTCGGATAATAAAGAAAGACTTGACGTTTTGTCCACGAAGGAAGAAAAAATGCTCTACATGCAGTGAAACCGCTCCAGATGGCCAAACCCCTAGGGGCGAACCCTAAGAGGCCGAACCCTAGCCGGCGAACCTTATGGAAAATCCGTGTTTTGGGCAAAAAAATGAAGTTCGGGACGAGCAGTTACTATTTGTAGCGTAACTTTTGATCCGTTTGGAGTTTTGGGGCCCGTAATATATCAAAACGACCGTATCGACGAGCTCTACAAAAGTCATTGCTATTCCATGAAATATGCCATTATAAGACCAAAAAAGGCTTCGAATGATGCCTTTTGGATGTCCGAAGTATTTTTGAAATTTTTTGGGAAATTGTTTCTTGCATAATTATGATTCCTAACTCCTCCTAACATTGTTTGTTCTTCTTTTCAAGTGTTTTTAGGCTTAAATCTCAGACTTTCCTCTTTGCCATGGTGAGCACTTCAAGTTCAAATGCCTCATTTCCTTGTTCTTTAGATCCCTTATGCTGAATTCTTTTTTCTTGCAGGCCCTCCCCATTGAACATTCTGCATACTTGGGAACAACCAAGGAGGCCCCATTTCTCAATGATTGGGAAAGGACTCCCCTCCTTTGGTATTTTCGTCGTCTTTTGGAAGCAAGTCCAAACTTATGACCGTACAACTTTTCCTCCACCATAGAAGGAAGGCTTGTTTCTATATATATCCAACGGCTTGTGGAAGTTGGGGTGACTTTCCCGATTCTGATCGCATTCTCATTCACTTCTTGTCTTATTCATCTAACCACATTCAGGAATGATAGCATTGGACCAGAGAAATACTTGAGAATGCTGATTATGTGGATATACTAAAGAGAAGGCTAACATTCTTCGTTGCATCCAACTATGCAGGGACCTTTGTATCCAACAGGACCATGGTGCTCCTCTACATGCATATTCATCACACTTGGGGGAATGCCCACTACTGGAGGATGTATATCTCATCTATCGATAAGCATTTTTTCCCCTGCGTGCGAGTCGTGCCTTTGGTGAGATGATGATCATGAAAAGAATTATAAGTGTTGAAGTCTTAATTCCACTGTCTGAACACTTTGTGGGGCTTGATGTTTTGTAAGCCTCGAAAATGAAAGTCCTAGGAGAGGGAACCTCTAGGGAGCAAACCCTAGAAGGGCGAGCCTTAGAGGAGCTCTCCTGTGACATTTTGAAAATCTTCAATCTAATCTTTCGTACCCTCTCTGGAAATTTCTCTTTTCTTTAGAATTAAAAAGTCATTGAGAATCAAGAAGTCCGTGAAGGCCTGAAAGCCTCGAAGACTTGATAGCCTCGAAGACCTGCTGATAGCTTCGAAGGCCTGATAGCATCGAAGACCTGATAGCCTTGAAGACCTGATAGCATCGAAGACCGGAAGATAGCCTTGAAGACATGTTGATAGCTTCGAAGACCTACTAATAGCCTCGAAGGCCTGATAGCATTGAAGACTGGAAGATAGCCTTGAAGACATGCTGATAGCTTCGAAGACCTGCTGATAGCCTCGAAGGCCTCATAGCCTCGAAGGCCTCATAGCCACGAAGACCAAGCTTTAGGTATTCCTCTCTCTTCAATTCGACAGGTCAGGGCCTTTAGATCATGAACTTTCGTAGTTCTTTTTTCATTTCCTATATCAGAAAATCATGTGCATATATTTCATACAGACTAACACTTGAATCTATACTTTTATTTTCTTTTCTTTTTTTTTTTAAATCAGAAGAAATAATCAAATATAAGTGAAAGTTTGACAAATTTATTGATAATCAAAATTGTTTTTAACGAAAAACATAACGTTTCATATAACAAATCTTGTTTTTGTCGGCGAAAGCATAACGTTCACCACTTTTAGAGATAAAGTGTAACTTTTTCGGGGTTGATGACTTATACTCAGGCGCCTCAATTACTTTTATTAAAGTTGAAAGAATAACTTTTTGGGTCTGAGGACTTACAGTCAGGTGCCTCATTCACTTTTGATGATAAAGTGTAACACTCGAGTGCCTCGTCACTTGGGTCATCCAATTTCTTGGCAAGTGTAGTCTACGAGGACTTGAAATCGGGTACCACATCACTTGGGTCGTCCAATTTCTTGGCAAGTACAGTCTATGAGGACTTGAAAATGGATGCCTCGTCACTTGGGTCGTCCAATATCTTGGCAAGTGCAGTCTATGAGGACTTGAAATCGGGTGCCTCATCACTTGGGTCGTCCAATTTCTTGGCAAGTGCAGTCTATGAGGACTTGACCACTATTTAGAGTGGACCACCATCTTGGGTGGGTTTTTTTTTATTAAATCGATTCTTGTGCCTCCTCCTTGGTCATCCAATTGCTTGGTGAGGATACTCTGAGGGTTTAAACCACCATTTTGGTGGACCACCATCTTGGGTGGATTTTTAATTCGTCTGTTGTTAAGAGTTTTTTTCAATTGTACATAGATCCAGTATTTGAGTTCTTGACTTCCGGGACTGCACCATGGGTGATAGTGTTACACGTTTCTTCTCCTAGTTCAATCTCCCTGGCCACCAGTTTCTCATGGTATATCCTCCGCAGACTGTAACAGTTAATAGTAGAATGCCCTGCGTATTGGTGGTATACACATAAGTCTGGTCTTCTTTTCATTTCTTCCGTTACAACCAATTGGGGCCTTGGAGGTTTCACAACTCTATGCTCGACCCATTGTTCGTATAGGCTCCTGAACGCCTTCTCACTACATGTGATAGGCTCCGGAACTAGCATTCTGGTATACTTGTCCCCATGCTTTTCTCCGCTTCGTTCAAATTTCTCATTCTTCTCCCTCTTGCCCCCTTGTGGTTTTGATTGAGAATCCACCAAAGCCACAGTTGATGTCCTCTTACTCTTCCATGTATCCATCGCATGACTGGTGAGAAATGTCATGATTCCCCCCAAGTCTTGTACAAAAGATGATAGGGTCGCGAATGAATCACACGCCTTGGTAATGAGGTGGGGCTTGAAGGAGTCTAAGGCACCATTGTTGCAAATCTTGACTGTGTTCTTTTCTTGATCGACTCTGCGCACTTCACGTACTCGGACCCCTGAACCTGTCAACATAATCTGATAGCTCCTCATTCGGCTTCTGTTTGAACCGCATGAGTTGTACAATGGTTACCTATTTTTGCACATAGAAAATTTTCTTAAAAAATTATAATTTTAGGTCATCCCAATCATGGACTGACCCCTTCTCCAAATTGTAGTACCAACTGAAGGCACTATCTTTCAAAGTTTTGTTGAATTCCCGCATCAACAAGTTGTGGTTGTTCACTTCATCATATCCCAGCCACAGAGACATCGACTCTACGAACTTGGCAATATGTTCTCTGGCATTTCCTTTCTCCCCGTTGTATTTTGAAAGCTGGGGATGCTCAATCTATACCTATCGGGTAGGGGCGCCTCCGTATGTGTGTAGGGTAAGGAGGAGTAAAGTCCAACTCCGAGGGTAGAGATGTCTGTCTGCGAAGTTGATTGATCACGTCTATCATATCATCCTTCGTCATGTACTGGCTTGTGGCGTGAACTCTCTGGGGTGTTGTGATATCTTCTTCAGATGTCGGTGGTGTGTATGGTAGAGAGATTGGTTGATGCACACTTCCATCGTGTAAAGCTGGCACTGGTGGCAGCTGTTGGCTCACTCGCTGGACATGGCTTGGAATGGTTGGCATTTACACCTGTGAAAATGTTGGGAGAGCGATTGGGATGATGTTTATGCGAGGTTGGCTTGCTTCCAACCAAGGTTGTGGTACGTCACCACTGTTCTGGGGCTCCAAGTTGATGATTGAAACCGACTGAGTTTTCGTCGATGGAGGTACAATCTGGTTCTCTTTGTTGTTGCTGCCATTGTTGTTGTCTTCCACTCCTGCTTGTAATCCCTGTGAATTATCTGGGAACATAGCCTTGAAGGCGGGGATCTGCATCAACTGCTGACAAAAATTTCCCATTTCCTCTTGCTTCTTCTGCATCTCCAGCATCATAGCCATCATCACCCCTTGTCCTTCTGTGCTTCCTTCAATGCCTTGAGTATCTCCAGTTGCACAACATTTGTCTGCTCTCCACTTTCTTCCTCGCTTTGCCTTCCCATGCCTATCTTCCTGACATTCGATGGTTGTTGCTCAGCCATGTATGGTGATGTTGAACTTCCTTCCGATGCGTCTTCAAGGATGGTTTGATCGAGATTTAGATTCACGCCTTGAAAAGCTTGACTTGTTTCCCTTGGAATTGGACCCGGTGAGGTAATGTTGTTTGTTGGTGAAACTCTTCCTGTTGTTCTCCCACTTCGAGTTGTGGGCATACCCTTCACGAATTCTACACCTCCCCAACAGAGTCGCCAAATAAATGTGGGTAAGGAAATCGTGCCTTGCTTGTTTAGGGTTTCGTGTTGGCTGAGGAGGAGAGAAATCCACGAAGAGCAGGGAATTGATTGATTGATTGAAGATGGGAGAACGACAGGTGGGCGATTACTCCAACTAAGTGTGGCAGAACCCATAGAATCCGGAAACCTTATTAGGGTTATTGGGATTCTAAGAGCCTTCTTCTTGAGTCCTTCCACTCCTAGAATCTGGAAACCTTATTAGGGTTATTGGGATTCCAAGAGTCTTCTGAGTGTTGAGAGAGAATGTCTAAGTCCTTTGATCGCCCAAGAGTCCAAGTCACGAGTCTCCAGAGAGGTCCCTTCCTTCATAGAATGGAAGGGTATTTATAAACTTCACGGAATTTAAGTAATCACATGCGGACACATGTCTTGGAAATTCAAAAATACCCTTTAGTCATTATAATAATGCCCATATCGCCCCTTTCCTTCTAGCCACCAATCCAATCCCTTCAATCGATTCTCAAAGCGAGCCGCCTCCACGAGCCTTACGCCTCGGGACACGTGGAGGCTTCTCCCGGGTCTAGCCCATTTATTTCTGACTTATCCGTCTTCATTTAATTAGGTTATGTGAACCCTAATTTGCGCATTTAATGAGGTCGTGGAACCCTAATTGTGCATTTAATTTAATTAGGTCATGTGAACCCTAATTTTGCACCTAGGCCCACACACTCTATCAAATAAATGTTTTTTGAAAAATTAAAGAGTTCATGGTTCTAACGACCCCTCAATAATAATCTAAAGAAAAAGACTATGATATTGAAGTCTTAATACTACTTATTTACTTTGTGTTGTCACACATTTATGAAGTTTCACATGTTGAAAAGCCTCTTTAACTAGTTATTCATTTTTCCAAAGTATATTTATTCACTTTTAAGTTATTCTGACAAGTCACTGTGTACTACATATAGTAAGGTAACATGTTAATTATATATATATTCGGTGTTATTACGTTGATCATATATATAAATGCGATTCGACATAACTCTCTTTCCTTTAAGTTGACCATTCAAGTAACTAAAGTTGATAATCCTTATAAATTAGAAATATTAAATTATTGATTCATGTTTATTCATTAAATTGTTTCATTTCAATTTTATACTTATTGAGTATATTTGATGCTAACTCTTGCCAAGCATTAACTTGAGTGCGGAGTTGAAAATAATGATAGGACCGAATGGTCAAATTTAAACTACTGAGAATGGAAGATAAAAAATCATATAAAGGTTACAAGTTGGTATTAGGTAAAAGAATAAGACCTAAGTTGTGATACCGCGATGAAGTTTGTGATATAATGTCTAAATAGACTAGTTAAATAAAAAAATATTGATAGATCTTTGAGGGTGATGATGAATAGTGAACACCAAGTCCGTTGTAGCGAGTACTCAGATTTGGGGGCATTATAGTTTCTCTCTCTGCCAAGATAAGAACTTTTCTCTCTCTCTCTCTCTCGACACACACACACATCTCTCTCTCTCTTTCTTCGCTCCTCCCTCACGTGGCTCTCAAATCTCACCTCCTTCCCATCGTCTCCTCAATTAGGTCCTCCAGATCCTCCTCGTCCCCTTTAACAAATCAAGCAGTAGTGCGCATTGGTGGTGGTGGTGGCATAACGCATGCGGTGGTGCTTCTTTTCCCTTTAACTTTGGATTGGATACATTTTATTTTATTTTATTTTCAATTTCCACTTAAATAACAACCAAAAATTAAATACTTTTTTTTTATTTTCTCTAATAAAACGAAGATGAGTGGTGGGGGTGGTGACATTTGCAAATAACAAGCAATCAAAGGGCTCCATTTTGGTAAGTTACATTTCAATTTGCCTAAAAAATAAGTTAAGTACAATATTAATTTTGTTTGCCCTAGTAATTGAATGTATATACTTCTTACGGTCCAAATTAGAAAGCCAATAATGTCCTCTTTGTATTACCTTAAAATGTTAATTAGTTTAAATTTGTTTTATAATTATGTTTTGCTTCTTACACAAACACATTAACAAAGTTTGAGCACATATATGTCAAGTATATCATTTTATAAGATATAGAATAACAACAATGAAAGTTAAGATCTTGCAAGTAAGATTTATGATAAATAAACCAATGATCAAAATAAATATAGCACTTTATAGTTTAGGATCAATTTGGTTTATATAGTGCTTATCACTCTCAAAGATTTGGTTATATATGAATCAACGTTTTATATACAAACTTTATTTCATAAAATGAATACGTAAAATACAATGTCGACTAGATATCCTTCTGAATACGAAGGAATAAAGCGGGAATTGAATAAATCAAAAAAAAATTAAACAATATGGAGTGTCAATATGACTTCCCTTATTTGTTACAATAATCAAGTCATATATACTCTTAAAAAATGCCAGGCATTGTGTTTTTTGTTTGTATAAGAACTTGTTTATATCTGGATTTTAAGCACTGAAGCGAAGTGTTGAATTCGTGGAATTATAAGCAGGATTTTTCGGTCATATCCAAAGTCACTTGGGTTGAAATCCCACTCGGTAGCTCCCAATCAAAGCAATGCAACAACTGAGCCAACACAAATTGAATGTTGATCAATCCTAGTTGCATTCCAGGGCACCCTCTTCTACCTGACCCAAATGGTAAGAGCTGGAAATCACGTCCTCGAAGATCTATTTTGCTCCTAGTAAACCTCTCAGGAAGGAATTCTTCAACGTCTTCAGACCATACATTAGGATCTCGTCCTAGGGCCCAAGCATTTATGATTACTCGTGATTTCTTAGGTATGTAATACCCGTCGATCACAATATCCTCCCTAGACTCATGAGGACCCAATAATGGTGCAATAGGATGCAGTCTTAAACCTTCTTTAACCACCATATATAGGTATTCTAACTTTGGCAGATCAGTCTCCTCCACCATTCGATCAAGTCCTACAATGCTATTTACTTCCTCTTGACACTTTTTCATCACCCTTGGATGCCTTATGAGTTCTGCTAGTATCCATTCGATGGAGGTATATGAAGTATCGATCGCTGCTGTGATAATGTCTACCATGATAGATTTAATACCCGACCTGTCAATTGCTTTAGCTAACTCGTGATGGGTGCTTGTGGAATTTTTCATCAATGATAGCATTTCATCAACAAAGTCGGTATTTTCCTTTTGAAGTCCATTACTTGCGTTTTGTTCATGCTCATCAATAATTAGCTCCAACATTTTGTCAAGTTTCTTGCCGGCTTCCTTAAAGCTTCGAGTCAATCCTATATAGAGGAAATATATATTGAGATCGTGTTTTGTGGTTATTAAAATGTTAAAATATATATAAAAAAATAAACTTTCTTTAAAAGTTTGTAGAGATATATATTAATTCACGCGAAGGTCGAATTAAATTTAGGAAAGTACAAAATCTGCAAGATTGAACTTTCCAAGTACCAACGAGAAGGCTCATTCATAATCCCTCGTGAGATCAAACCTATCATCTGCTACGTCCCCAAAAGAACCTATAAGTCGTATTTCTCGATAAGATCGGCCCACCTTTGCACTAATATCCACCACCTCACATTTAGCGGCGGCATCCTTAAGCTCCTTCACCAATAACCCAAGCTCCTCCTTTCTCATCCCAACAAAAGAATTAATCTTTGAAGGAGCAAGAAGCTCTTGTACAACAAACTTTCTTACATTGCGCCAGTATGGACCGTCGGTGAAGGTGATGCCCTTATTACCATATGCCATATATTCCGCGGCCTGAAACTTGGGGCGGTTAGCAAAATGAATGTCATGAGTCTTGAGAAAAAGCTCGGCAGCTTGAGGGAGGAGACTACGATAGTTGGGACGGAACCTAAACGCATGGACATGATAGGACCGTACTGCTTGGCTAACTGGTGGAGGGTGCGGTGGGGGAGGTTACCTAACATCGGGAGGCTACCGATAATTGGGAAGCCTCGAGGACCTGGTGGTAGTACTTTACGGTGGCGTTTTGAGGTGGTGATGATCCACCAGAGTGCTCCAAGGAGAAGGAAGACAAGAGTTAATGCCCATGCAAACATTTTGTGTTTTAGGGTATCTGGTAAATGTGTTAATTTGATAACTCAAAGATTGTGTGATTTACATATACTTTAGATCTGGTCTTTATATAGGAAATCCCTCGAGCATAGTTTTGTACAACTACTATATCAAGTTACCCCGTGCTCACAAACTTAGAACGTTCCCATATAATATTTTATCTTTTTGGACATGTGTAAGAGAATGTTCCTGAGTTAGAACTCTTCCCAACATCATGAGTTCTTATTTATTTATTTTCAAGATAGGCCTAAGTGTTAAGAGTCAATGGAGGCCATGCATGTAGCCTCTGATATTGACCGCTTGTACGTACCCTCTAAACTTAGTTATTCATCACCCACCAACCACAGATTTTACATCAATAATCAATAACTATATATAATAAGGCATTAATAGATTTTATGAAATAATTTTATGAGTCTTTTAGTTGATCACGAGTCAATTATTTATGACTAGAATTGGAAATAAAAATTTTGGTTTGTTTATGGATTATAAAATATGATTATAAATATGACATACTGCTTGTTTTTAATGAGTTGAATGAGTTACAATTAAAATGGTTATGTGTCAATATAGATCAACCCATTTTTTAAATTTAAAACTTGCATAGTATTATTATGATCAAATGAAGTAAATTACTTGATATATTAATTTTTATATTCGTTCAATTTCTCTTTCTAATTTATTTGAGCACATTTTTTCTCTCTAAAATTTTTCCGACTCTTGGACAATGTGACGCAATCACTTGATTATATTTCTTAGTTATTAACTTATTACATTTGTCTTTTGCTAAAAAAAAAATAAAAAATAAATTGACAAAACTGAAGGAGCTATTAAGCCAGAAAAAAAGAACATGAAGCAACCTACAACTCAAATTTTATGTTATTTTCCCCCAAATCTCAAAGATATGAAGAAGGAAATACAATAGGAAATAAAAAAAACATATAAAAATAAAAATAAAACATAAAAGAAATAGTTGTACCAAATTGAAAACAAAGCTAAAATGACAAGAATAGGAACTCAGAAGGTTAAAAAAGTAGTGGAATAATAACACGTGATTATAGGGTAGCAAAAAAATATTCCCAAGGCCTTTTGGCAGACAACTCATAATGCGACTACGCCTAGAATTATATAGAGATCGAAATAGAGAATACATAGATGGGTTTTTTTAACTAGGTTAAATGATATTTCTGTCTCTTTAAATTGTCATCCACTTTTAAAGTCGTTCCTAAAGTTTATTTTTTACCATTAGCTAGGTCCTTAAAGGGACATTTTTTGGCATTTCCGTTCTTTTACCCGAATTGACCCTAACCCTACCCATTTTGACCAAATTTTGTCCCAACCCGACCTAATTTGACCCAATCTCAATTTCACCAATTATTTTTTAAAATAAATAAATAAAAAGTTTAAAATTATTTTAAAAATAATTAATATTTTTAAAATAATATTTTATTTTAAAATATTAAAAATAATTATTATTTTAAATATTCTTAAAAATAATTTTTATTTTGCAAGAAAAAATATTAGAAGCTTTTATTTTTTTCATAAAATTAGGGCTGAGCAAGTAACCAAATTAGAACCGAAACCGCACCAAAATATATACGAACACGCACCAATTAAAACCGCACTAAAGCAGTTCAGGCGTATATGTGGCGATTTTAGGTGGGTTGAATAACCAAATTTCGGTTAGGTTTGGTTACTTTAGGCAAAACCACACGCATAAAATCGAAACCGCACCATGTGTGTGTTTATGTATTATTTCTAGGAAATTTTAAAGTTACTTTTCACTTGAACACTATCAGAGAAAACCCTAGTCTTGCATTGTCATTTTTTCACCAATTGAAAGAAGATGGTTAGATGTTATAAAGTCAAAAATTAAGCATTTGGATTTTGAAATTTCGGGTTTGTTTGATGCGTTACTGGAGGGGCTTATAGCGGAGGGGCCAAATTCGTTGGTTCGAGCATTTGATGCATTGGTTAAGGTCTATTCTATTCTATAGTAGTAATAGTCTAATAGATTATTTTTCAAATTAGAATACGATTAGGATTATATTCTATAAGTCTCCTCAGTAATATATAAGATAAAATTTCATTCTATCTCCAGTATATAATTTTAATTTTTGGGGAACTAGATAAACCTTCTTGCTTGTTATCGAATATATGGTCTCCGTTATTTTATGTAGCGTATGTTTTAGTTTTAAAGCATCATTCCTTTATTATAAACTAAAATTATTTTATGTATGTCTCAATCGTTACATGATTTGATGGTGAATTTGACATATTTGGCGGAAGGAACTTTGTTTTATGCTTGATATAATTCTCATTCTTAGGCACACTCTGTCATTAAGTTAATTCGTCGATGTGAGCTACGTATTAAATTCTATTGAAGGCTTAGACCTTTTTATTGTTTCAATTAGTTTTGGAATCAAAGCGTGACGCCTTTCAAAATTAGGTATCATCACCCATCTTGAGTCATGGATCATAGATGATGTAATTCAAATCAACTTAATAATACAATAGGTGTCTGCAATACGATAAAACATAAACTGTGAGTTTGAATACAAATATTGGGAAGCCTCGAGGACCTGGTGGAGGGTGTGGTGGGGGAGGTTACCTAACATCGGGAGGCTACCGATAATTGGGAAGCCTCGAGGACTTGGTGGTAGTACTTTACGGTGGCGTTTTGAGGTGGTGATGATCCACCAGAGTGCTCCAAGGAGAAGGAAGACAAGAGTTAATGCCCATGCAAACATTTTGTGTTTTAGGGTATCTGGTAAATGTGTTAATTTGATAACTCAAAGATTGTGTGATTTACATATACTTTAGATCTGGTCTTTATATAGGAAATCCCTCGAGCATAGTTTTGTACAACTACTATATCAAGTTACCCCGTGCTCACAAACTTAGAACGTTCCCATATAATATTTTATTTATTTTCAAGATAGGCCTAAGTGTTAAGAGTCAATGGACGCCATGCATGTAGCCTCTGATATTGACCGCTTGTACGTACCCTCTAAACTTAGTTATTCATCACCCACCTACCACATATTTTACATCAATAATCAATAACTATATATTATAAGGCATTAATAGATTTTATGAAATAATTTTATGAGTCTTTTAGCTGATCGATCACGAGTCAATTATTCACGACTAGAATTGGAAATAAAAAATTTTGGTTTGTTTATGGATTATAAAATATGATTATGGTTCTCTCTAAGAAATAAAAATATACAACTTGTTTTTTATTGAGTTGAATCGATTTGCAACTAAAATGATTATGTATTCAATATAAGTTAATTCATTTTAAATTTAAAACTTGCGTACTATTATTATGACCAAATTAATGAAGAAATTACTTAATATATTCCTTTTTTATATTCGTTCAATTTCTCTTTCTAATTTTTTTGAACATATTTTCTCTTTCTAAATTTTTTTCCGACTCTGGGACAATGTGACGCGATCACTTGGTTATATTTCTTAGTTATTAACTTATTACATTTGTCTTTTGCTAAAAAAAAATAAATAAATTGACAAAACTGAAGGAGCTATTAAGCCAGAAAAAATGAACATGAAGCAACCTACAACTCAAATTTTATGTTATTTTTTCCCAAATCTAAAAGATATGAAGAAGGAAAGACAATAGGAAATATAAAAAACGTATAAAAATAAATATAAAATATAAAAGAAATACTTGTACCAATTTGAAAACAAAGCTAAAATGACAAGAATAGGAACTGACAAGGTTAAAAAAAGTAGTGGAATAATTAGGAGTGAGCAAAAAACGGGTATAACCGAATTATCGAACCGAACCGAACCGAAATAATTTAACCAAATTTTTTTGATTATTCAGTTATTTTTAACATTTCGGTTATATCCGAAATTATTTACGGGTTTCGGTTAGTTTATATGGGTTTTACTTTTGGCTTATTCGGTTAAACCGAACACCGAACAATGTCTTGCTCACTAGTGTCTATTGTCTAGTCACTCCTACTTAAAATAATAATAATATTATTGACTCAGCACTCAGCCGGCCCACTATTACTCTACTAGCCCAGACTCTGAACTGATTCACTGAAGTCGTAACTCTCAAATCTCAATTTCCTAACCCCCCAAACCCAGATCTAGAACTCTCAAAGTCTCAATCTCTCATCCCAAACTCAGATCTCGAATTCGGAACTCGGAAAGTCTCAATCTCTCATCGGCCATCTACAAGATCGCCTCATCGGCCCGGCGGCCCTTAATCGGTCATCATCGGTCAATCTCGAAGTCAAAGAGGCGAAGACTCGAACTCTCGCGCTCTCGATCTCTCATCCGATTTGGGTGAGTGACATGCATCTTCAATTCTTCATCGATTGAAGCATGCGAAAGTAAGTTCTTACTCTAAACTTTTTGGCACATTATATGCAGGAGGCTGCATATATGTAACACAACTCAAATTTTATGTTATTTTTCCCAAATCTAAAAGATATGAAGAAGAAGGAAAGACAATAGGAAATATAAAAAACGATATAAAAATAAATATAAAATATAAAAAGAAATACTTGGACCAAATTAAAACAAAGCTAAAATGACAAGAATAGGAATTGAGAAGGTTAAAAAAGTAGTGGAATAATTAGGAATGAAAAAAAACGGGTATAAGCAAGATTATCGAACAGAGCAGAAATAATTTAACTTAGAAATTTTTCGATAATTAGGTTATTTTTAACATTTTAGTTATATCAGAAATTATTTACGGAGTTTCGGTTAGTTTATACGGGTTTTATTTTTTGGCTTATTCGGTTAAATCGAACATAGAACAAAGTCTTGCTCACTAGTGTCTACTTTCTAGTCACTCCTACTTAAAATAATAATATTATTACCAAAGACTCAAATTTCGGTTACCATTATTATTTCTACTAGCCGGACTGAACAGGCGATTCTTTGAAGTCGTAACTCTCAAATCTCAATTCCCTAACCCCCAAACCCGGATCTAGAACTCTCAAAGTCTCAATCTCTCATCCCAAACTCGGATCTCGAATTGAAACCTGGAAAGTCTCAATCTCTCATCGGTAGCAGATCGCCTTATTGGCTTTTAATGCCCTTAATCGGTCATCATCGGTCAATCTCAAAGTCAAAGAGACGAAGACTCGAACTCTCGCTCTCGATCTCTCATCCGATTTGGGTGTGTGACATCTTCAATTCTTCATCGACTGAATTGTCTGAAAGTAAGTTCTTACTCTAAACTTTTTTGGCACATTATGCAGGAACTGCATATATGTAACACAACAAAGAAACTCCCAAAAATCAAAGAACAATTCAAGTATGTGTGCGTGAGGGAGAGAGAATGAACTAAAAAGAGGAAATTGAAGCGCTTAATAGAGTGGAAAGGGAATTACGGGAAAAAGGAAAAATACCCTAGATCTGGAAGATTATGAAAGAGAATAACCAAAAAGTACTAATCAATATATAAGTAGTAAAAAAGGAGTAGGGAAGAACCTTGATGAGCATTGAAAACGACGGCAGATTCCTCCCTAGTACCACAGTTGCCCATTTTCTTCTTGATCATTTTCAGTTGCAGATGATGATGATCGTGAGTGAGCTAGTAGTAGAATTAGTGTTATTAGTAGAAAGGCTGCTGATGTTAGATTTATTTGCCCCCAGATGAAGCAGCGTCTTATACTTGGGATATCTCCTCATTACCATTATATCATTTTCTAAATTAAATGTCCAATTCTAACTTTTTTTTAATTGGGGTCAAAATCTTGAGTTGGATTATGGTGATGATAACCTGGTCCTGGGGTCAGAAAGTTTTATTGAGGTCATATTTATTGTTGAATATTATGTGGAATTGTAACTAATGTAATTTCTTTCTTTTTATTCATTGCAGTTTGGCAAATAATGCAAGAACTGTTGAGACTATATATGAGACATTGAGACTTGTTGATTGTTGCTGCTGTTTAGACTTGTTGATTGCTGCTGCTAACTTGTTGTTAATTTTTGGTAATATATGTTTGGCAAATATATGTTTTGTAAACACTGATGTATACACTAATGTTAATATCCATGTGTACTGTTAAGTTAGGCATAGTTGTAAACTATTAAATTCGGTTATTAACCGAATAAACGAATAATTAATTCGGTTATTCGATTATCATCTATTTCGGTTGGTTGTCCGGATATTCAAAACAGTGCAATTTCGGTTTTCGATTATAACCGAAATGTTAATTCGGTTCGGTTATTATCCGAATGCTCACTCCTAGGAATAATAACACATGATCAGAGGGTAGCAAAAAAAAATTCCGGCCTTTTGGCAGACAACTCATAATGCGACTTACGCCTAGAATTATATAGAGATCGAAATAGAAAGAGAGAATACATAGATGGGTTCTTTTGATTAGTCGAATGACATGAACTCTCCAAGTTGCCACTCTCACTTTTTAAAGTCGTCCTCTACAATTTATTTTTCACCTATTACATTTTTGACATTTTCGTTCTTTTTACGATTTGAACCCTACCCATTTTGATCAAATTTTGTTCCACTCGACCTAGTTTAACCCAATCCCAATTTCACCAATTATTTTTTATAAAAAAACTAAAAAGTTTTAAATTATTATAAAAGTAATTAATATTTTAAAAATTATATTTTATTATAAAATATTTAAAATAATTATTATTTTAAATATTCTTAAAATAATTATTTTTCAGGAAAAAATATTAGAAGCTTTTATTTTTTTTCATAAAATGAGTAAAGTTTCATAAAATATAGATTGAACAAAATTAAATAAGAAAATAAAAATTTATTTTCCAAAGAAATAGATTTTTTTTCATTTTTTATGTAACACTTTATTTTTAGAAGAAAAAAAATTGTTTTTGTCTTTACCATTATTACATGTATTCTTAATATTAGAATTTTTAAAACAAATACTAAAAATAGAAATTAAAATACAAAAACCATTAAAAGATAAATAAAAAAACTGATTCATTTAAAAAAAGAAATTAAAAAGTTTTAAAATAATTATTTTCAAGAAAGAAATTAGAAATTTTTTATATTTAAAAAATGAGTATGTTTTATAAAATATAGATTAAAAAATAAATCAACAAACTACAACTTTATTTTTAGTAAAAATAGAAATTTTTTTAATTTTTTTTTGGTAAATTTCATAAAATATAGATTAAAAAATAAAATTAAAAACTTTATTTTCATTAAAAAATATATTTTTATATTTTTAAGCGATGTGTATATTTTCATAAAAATAATAAAAAATTAAAAGTTTTAAACTTTAATTTTTGAATCTATATTTTATGAAATTTAACTCAATTTAGGAAAAAAAATAAAAGTTTCTATTATTTTTCTAAAATTAATAACTATTTTAAAACTTTTTAAAAATAATATTTTATTTTAAAATATAAAAAATATTATTTTAAAAAAATATTTTTAAAAATATTAAAATTAATTATTATTTTTGAAAAATAATATTTTATTTTAAAATATTAAATATAAGTATTATTTTAAAAATAATATTTTATTTAAAATGTTAAAAATAATTATTTTAATTTAAAATATTAAAATAATTAATATTTTAAAATATTAAAATAATCATTATTTTAAAATAATATTTTATTTTAAAATAATAATTTGAAAATATATAATTGGTAAAATTGGGTTGGGTCAAAGCTGGGAGTCTAGGTTGGGTAAAATTTGGTCTAAATGGGTGGGTTGGGGTGAATTTGGTAAAAGGAACCAAAACGTCAAAAAAATATTGGTTTAAGAACCTAATTAGCGAAAAATAAATTTTAGAGAAGACTTTATAAGTGAGTGACACAACTTAGAGGGATAAAAGTGACATTCAATCTTTCGATTATGAAGAAGGAGACGGAGAAGACGATGTGTGAGAGGAGAGAATTTGATTCTTTTGACTTTAGTTCGGAACAAATTAAAAAATAGGTTGAAATCAGTTAACTAGTTTGTGTTTGTTTATCTTTTAAGAAATATGGGTCTAAATTTTAACCAACTTAGATCATTTAAAGTAGTTATTAACCAATTCATATGGTCCAAGTTAATTTGGATTGAGCTACCAATTTGTAAGCCAAATTGTAGAAGCCTATTCAAGACTATATATTTTAGATCTGATAAAAAAATTAAACTCTCGTATCCCATGAAATATAAAAAATAATTGTGTGTATGTGATGCCCCCAAAATAGTTATACATCACCCATCTTGAGTCGCCAGATACAAGGTACTGAATACAAATAAAACTTAATTATACAACAGTCGTGTAAAATACGACAAAACATAGGCTGTGAGTTTTAATACAAATATGGTCATCTAGACAATATCCACACTCAATGGAGTCCTCATTACATTTATTATCACACTATTTCATAGAATAATGAGGACTACTAATGCACCATCTAGGACCATCACTCTGTTCCCTGACTAGTCCCAGTTACGTTCTCATTTCCTGAAGAGAACAGTGAAAGAAAGGGTGAGCTCAACTAGCCCAGTAAGAAATATTATGACTAAGATAATGCATAATAAATTATCATTAACCTTCAACAATGTTAAACTGATAGAATATAATAGACAACAAGTGTAACTGTAGCGGATCAAGTAATCCATTAGAAGAGTCAAGTAAGGTATAAAATCTACTATCTTCTATTATTTAAAAAAAATTTCATCAACTTTATCGCTGAGACTCAGCTTAATAAATAAAATTGAATCATCCCTGCTCCACGGCCAATGATATTCATGTAATCATCAATGGTCATGACTATACTAAATAATCCCTAGTCATAATCATACCAACAACTGTCCACCAATGAACTACAGGCCAATGAGGACTTTTACCACATCATTCGTCACATTACGGTCATGATTATACCGAATAATCCTTGGTCATAAGCATACCAAGTCCATCTATGGACGTAAGCCAAAGATGACTTTCATCACAATATAAGTATGAGGATGATGAAAATTACATAATAATTCAATAAAACAAGTTCAAGAATAAATTTTAAAGATTTATAAATTAATTTATCCAGGAACCAATAACGTCCAAATTGTCAACATATATGATACTGCTTTGTAGAGTAAAATTCAAGAATGCTCAGAAAAATATTTCCATGAAAAGATACTGGATGAAGCGCAAATATCAAGGATATTCCACTAATTTCATGGAGTATAGAAGCCAAAGCTTTAACCAACTGAGTATAATAGAATATATGAAAGCTATGAATGGATTTTTTCCCGCCATGCGGTAATCCACTTAGACAGATCATTTCCACAATTTAATAAGGAATGAATACGAAGGATCATTCACCATGCATGTGGTAATCCACATAAACATGTTATTCCAACAGAATAATAAAGAATGGAATAACAGAAGGATTCACCATGCGTGCAATAGACTGCACAGACATGTTATTCCCAACAAAATAATAAATAATGGAACCGAGTTAAAGGCGTAACGCATTGCGAGGGCGGGGATATTCGACGAGAATAATAAAGAACGGAATATTAGAAGAATTTCACTATGTATGCGGTACTTCGCATAAACAGGTTATTCCAACAGAATAATAAGAATGGAATAACAACATAATTCACCAGGCATGCGATAGACCGCACAGACAGGTTATTCCAACATAATAATAACGAATGAAATAACAAAAGAATTTCACCATGTATGCGGTACTTCGAATAAACAGGTTATTCCAACAAAATAATAAGAATGGAATAATAGAAGTTCTCTTCATGAATACGAAAGAAATAATACCCCTTACGAGTACAACAAATAATATCCCTTACCTTAGAAGAAACTGGATATTGGAGTAGTGAAGTAGCAAAATACTTTTCTTCTTTCTCTCTATAGTTTCTCTCTCTAGAGTTTCAGTGAATTCGTAAGAAATAATGAAGGAATGAACTTCTATTTATAGGAGAATGGACTGAATAGTAACTAATTCATGAACGGTCCAGATTGATTTACTTTTAAACGGATGGTCCATATTGGTTTACTATTAAAACTTAAAGCAACGGTCCATACTGATTTACTATTAAAACTTTAAACCAGCGATCCATATTGATTTACTATTATAACTTTCCACCAGCGGTCCATATTGATTTACTATTATATCTTCAACCAAACGGTCTGAAAAATTAGCACATCTCCTCATGGAATAATATTGTACCCAAAAATGATTTGGACCGAAAAGAAATATATTTTATGGGTGAATAGTACCTCGTGAATAGTACTCTAACACAAAAAGTGTCCCGAATACCCGATTAAACAATATAACCTCAAGACATCAATTATTATCGAAACAAATGTCAATTTCCACTAACACAAATAATTCCAACACAATGGAACTATAAAATTCATCTTTAATCAACACGAACTTATTCATCATTAATATTATAATTCACAATATTTAACAACCATGTCGTTCCCAGGAAAGAGGGGGCTTTCCGATAAGGATTTCTCCTTATTGGCGCGCAATTAGGTGACCAAACCTCTCCTTGACAGAACTTCTAGACATTATCAATATTGCAAATAATAATATGAATAACTTTGCCATCTCAATTATTGATTTAATAATATATCATATTATGCAGATGATACTGTAACAATAATTGAATCAATAATATGAGAGATATGATGCATCAATTACTGTAACAATAATTGAGTATAACTGAGTGACTTCTCACGTAAGCATCAATAATCAATACCGTGTGCTACTATACAACCACGCGTATTACTGTACTTTTACTATCGGGTAGTTAAACAGTTTTAACGGTAACACCTCCGCCGTTATTTTTATTGAAAGATAATTTTTTTTATTTTTTAACTACGACAATACTTCCGTTGTGGGGTCCACCAATGACTGTGCCGTCGTACGAATATTCCTGAATATTCCCCGACCAATCGAATATTATATAACCACTTCCTTACTTTGCAAAATTTGTAAATATCACCCACAACTATAACAATATATCAAATCCACACCATAATATTCAAAAATATATTTCGAGAAAATTATTCTTTATTCATAAAAGTTGGGGTCTTACAACCTCCCCTTCTTATGAAATTTTGTCCTCGAAATTAAGGTACATACCTGGTATGTCGAAGAGATGAGGATACCTTGACTTCATCTCAGATTCTAACTCCCAAGTCATTTCCTCCTCATCGTGGTTTCTCCAAAAAACTTTGACTTGAGATATAACATTGGAGCGTAGAACATGATCCTTCTTATCCAAGATTTTAACAGGTAACTCTTCATACGTTAAATCTTCATCTATCTCGTCTGGTTCTAACTCAATAATTTGGTTCAAGTCTTTCACATATTTACGTAACATAGATATGTGAAAAATATTATGAACACGAGACATACTTGGCAGTAAGGCGAGTCTATAGGCCACAGTTCCTACTCGCTCGAGAATTAAAAATAGGCCAATGAATCAAGGATTGAGCTTTCCTCTCTTTCCAAATCTCGTAACTCCTTTCCATGAAGCAACACGTAACAACACATGATCTCCAATATCGAATTCTACGTCCTTTCGATGAAGATCATCATAACTCTTTTGTCGATCTTGTGAAGTTTTTATACGTTGTCGGATCATTTGAATCTTTTCTATAGTCATACGTACCAACTCCGGTCCCAACAACGTTGCTTCACCCACCACATCCCAGCATACTAGAGAACGACACTTTCTCCCATACAACGCCTCAAATGGAGTCATGCCAATACTTGCGTGATAACTGTTGTTGTAGGAAAACTCCACCAACGGTAAGAACTTGTCCCAACTTCCTTTGAAGTCAAGAACACAGAGTCTTAATAGATCTTCAAAAGTTTGAATAGTCCTCTCCGACTGCCCGTCCGTCTGAGGATGATATGCCGAGCTAAATCATAAATCTGTGCCCATAGCTTTCTACAAACTAACCCAAAAATTGTGAAGTGAATCTTGGGTCTCGATCAGAAACTATGGATACTGGCATACCATGCAGTCTTACAATCTCATTTATGTACATACGAGCAAGACGTTCAAGTGTATAAGTTTCTCGTATAGGTAAGAAGTGAGCAGACTTGGTCAATCTATCAACAATGACCCAAATTGCATCTATGCCTTGAGAAACCTTGCGAAGACCAGTAACGAAATCCATGGTAATGTGCTCCCACTTCCATCCTAAAATTCCAAGTGGTTCCAATGGACCTTTTGGTACTTGATGCTCCACCTTGACTCGTTGACAAGTTAAACACCTTGAGATAAACTCCGCTATCTCTTTCTTCATATTGCTCCACCAAAATATATGTCGAAGATCATGATACATTTTGGTACTCCCAGGATGGATTGCAAACGGTGTGTTGTGCTCCTCCATCATGATTTTATACTTTAAATTAGGGTCGTTAGGAACACAAAGTCCGGAGTTGACTCAAGTATTCCTTCTTCATCGATTCTTGCTTCCTAGGCATCGCACCTTCTTTTCTTTCTTCCTCATACGCATCACTCCGGATCGTAATTTGAGCGACTTTAATTTTATCAATTAAAGTCGGTTACACTCGTATATTTGCCATCATCACGTGGGCCCCTGAGTCTTTATCTCTATCTCCATCCTTTGCAAGTCATACAAAATGGGCCTTTGCATTGACAATATTGCTTTTCGTGCAGTATATGATCTTCTACTCAACGCGTCACTACCACGTTAAACTTTACCGGGATGGTATTGAATGGTATGATCATAATCTTCAAGCAGATTCAAAGCCAGCGTCGTTCTTGCGCATGTTGAGTTCCTTTTGGGTGAAGAAATATTTGAGACTTTTATGATCCGTATAGATCTCCACCTTCTCTCCATGCGAGGTAATGCCTCCAAATCTTAAGTGCGAAGATAACGGTTTGCTTAACTCTAGATCGTGAGTAGGATAATTCCTCTCATATTCTTTGAGTTCTTAGAGAGGCATATGCTATGACTTTCCCATGTTGCATGAGAACACATCCTAACCCTTTGCTGAAGCATCTCATGTAGATGACAAATCCTACGAGGCGGATGGTATTGCCGAGCAGTCTTTGAAATGAGTCTTCCTTTGAGTTCTTGAAAACTCTTCTCACATTCCTCGCTCTAACCGAACTTTGTATCTTTTCGAGTTAGCTAAGTTAATGGAGTAGCGATTCGAGAAAATCCTTCCACGAATCTCCGATAATAACCAGCTAAGCCGAGAAAGCTACGTCCTTCGATCACTGACTTTGGTTACTCTCAGCTTTAAATTGCTTCAATCTTCACTGGGTCAACAGATATTCCATGATTTGATATCCCATGCCCAAGGAATACAACTTCTTCAAGCCAGAACTCACATTTCTTCAACTTGGCATAAAGCTTGTTTTCACGAAGCTTTTGGAGTATTAGCCTCAAGTGTTGCTCATGATCTTCATTGTGACGCCCCCAAAATTAGGTATACGTCACCCATCTTGGGTCGCCACTTACATGGTACATAAATTCAAATACAACTTACTAATATAAGCATGCGTATGCAATACGACATAAAAGCGTGAGTTTGAATACAAATTTTGT
Source organism: Panax quinquefolius (assembly GCA_020205615.1). NCBI lineage: Eukaryota > Viridiplantae > Streptophyta > Magnoliopsida > Apiales > Araliaceae > Panax > Panax quinquefolius. The sequence continues at coordinate 90,459,284 of CM035165.1, forward strand.
CTACTAGATATTATACAAACTCAAAAGGAGTCCTCATTACAACTATTATCACTTTATTTCACGAGAATAGTGAGGACTACTAATCTTATCCTACGGACCATTACTTACGTTCCCAGGCTTCGTCCGCTATGTTCTCATTTCACGAAGAAACGGTGAAAGAAAGGGTGAGCTCAACTAGCCCGAAGAAATATTATGACTAAGATAATGCGAGAATAAATTATCATTAGCCTTCAACGATGTTAAAGCGATAAAATACAATAACAACCGGTTTAAGCTGCGGTGAATAAGCAATCCATTAAAAGAGTCAGTAGAGAATAAAAGTCTACTATCTTTTAGGTTTTAAAGGTTTTCATCAATTTTTATCATTTGAGACTCGACAATAATAAACCACCACATCTAATCATCCACTGTACCACGGTCGAGGATTTTCATCAAATTATCAATGGTCATGACTATAAGAATCACCCTGGTCATAATAATCATACCAAAAACTATCCATCATTTTGCATTACAGACCTTTGAGGACTTTTGTCACATCATTTATATCAAGTCGTGATTATCTTAGAATGATCCACGGTCATAATCATACTAAGTTCATTTATGCACGTAAGCCAAAGATAACATAATATAACATGAGGATGATGACAATGACATAGTAATTCAATAAAACAAGTTCAAGAATTATTTAATCCATGAATTATTAACGTCCAAATTGTCGACATAATCTTTGTTTCGTAGAGTAAAATTCAATAATGATCGGAAGAATATTTCCATGAAAAGATCTTTGGATGAACGCGCAAATATCGAGGATATTCTACTAATTTCATGGAGTATAGAAGTCAAAAGTTTTAACTTATTTGGGTATAATAAAGAATGGAATAACAAAAAAATCACCGTGCATGCGGTACCCGCGCATAGGCAGAGTTATTCAATGAGAATAATAATAACGGAACGGTCGGTGAAATTCCGCAAGCGAGGATGTTCAACGAGAATAATAAAGATGGAACCGGATCCGGTGTAAAACACACGAGATAGGATATTCAGCGAGAATGATAAAGGCGGAACGAAGTCCGTGTAAAAAACCTGCAGAGCGAGGATGTTCCAGCGAGAATAATAAAAAGCGGAACCGGTCCGGTGTAAAACACATGAGCAGGATGTTCAACGAGAATAATAGAAGAATGCCACCAAGTATAGGGTAGCCAGCGTATCTGAGTTATTCCAATGAGAATAATAAGCAATGGAATAACATAAGGATTTCACCAAGTATAGGGTATCTGGCGTATCTGAGGTTATGTATAGGGTATGCCACTTTTACGAGTTATTCAACGAGAATAATAGTGAATGGAATAATGAAGTTCTCTCAAGAAGAAAGAATAACACCTTTACAAGTAGTAAAAAGGCTGAATATAGAAGTAGTGAAGTAGCGAATACTCTTCTTCTTTCTATAATTTTCTCTATAAAGCTCTCTCTATAATTTCTCTCTACAGAGTTTGATGAATTAAAAGAAAATAATGAAGGAATGAGCTTCATTTATAGGAAAATGGAATGCATAGTAACTAATCCATGAGCGGTCAGATTGATTTACTTTAATCGACGGTCCATATTTAAAGAAAAATCTTTTAAATAAAATATAATATATTCTATTTATATAAAAACATTTCTACTATGCAAACCTTTATGCAATCTTATCACGAAAACACTATGCAAAAACACTATGCGACCTTATGCGTAATAAAATATAATATATTCTATTTATAGAATAACTTTAATAAAGTATTCTATTTTATATAAAAGATGTTTACATTTTATTACGTTAATAATCTGAATAAAACAAAAGCGTCATTATCATTATAATAATTCATATTATTAATCGTGATAATGGAATGTTGAGTAACTTCTCACATAAGCATCGATAATTAATACTGGTGTCTTTCTTATGCAACCACACTTATTATTTTGTACTTTTTACTAGAGAGTAGTTCAGCGGTAACCACGGTAAAACTTCATGTAGTTATTTCGATAAAATATTTTTGTCGTTTTCTCGATCAAACAATAATTACATTATAGGGTCCACCTGATGATTGGTAGTTTATGCGAATATTCCTGCTAAGCAAGAATATTCCCAGACCAATCGAATATAATATAACCACTTGCATACTTTGTAAAATTTATAAATACTACCCACAACTATAATATTATCTCAAATTCACACCATAATATTAAAAATTATTTTGACAAAATTTAAATCTTTATTGATAAAATCTGCGGGGTCTCTGATCTCCCCTCCTTATGGAATTTTAGCCTCGAAATTAGGGGTGCATACACTGTATGATAAAGAGATGAGAATACCTTGAATACCTTTATCATTGAAAACATTAAATTCATTTTGCAATCCGAGCCCGAAGATATTCATTAACAATTCATCTTTTACTACTGGGCCAAAGATATCTTTGTAAAACCAATAATTTGAGACTTCGACAATAGTATCACAACCATGAATTATCCATGCTTTCTTGGCTAAGGATATTCGTGTTTTCAATTCTGGTCATGATTATCTTAGAATAATCCGTGGTCATAATCATACCAAGTCTATCAATGCACTTCTGACAAAGATGACTTTTACCACATCGATGAATTAATATTTCATTCTTTGAGACTCATTCGATAATTAATCCATATCATCGAATCATCCCGCACTACTGGTGCCGAGGATATTCATTAGTATCACGACCACAAATTATCCATGCACTACTGACGAAGATAATCGTGTATTCATTAGTATCACGACCACAAATTATCCATACACTACGGCTAAAGATAATTGTGTTTTCAATTCTGAGTTATGATTATACCGAATGATCCACGGTCATAATCATACCAAGTCCATCTATACTACTCTGACAAAGATGACTTTTACCACATCAATGAATTAATATTTCATTCTTTGAGACTCAAATTTCGATAATTAATCCATATCATCGAATCATCCACCTTACTACGGGCCGAGGATATTCATTAGTATCACGACCACAAATTATCCATGCACTACTACCAAAGATAATCGTGTATTCATTAGTATCACGACCACAAATTATCCATGCACTACTGATAAAGATAATTGTGTTTTCAATTCTGATTATGATTATCTTAGAATGATCCACGGTCATAATCATACCAAGTCCATCTATGCTTACGTAAGCCGAGATGACTTTAAAAAAAATATAAACATGAGGATAATGATATAAAGAATCAATCAAATAAGATAAAGGATAAATATTAAACATTTATAATATAATTTATCCAGATTCAAGAATATCCCATGTTATCAATCACTTAATAATCTCATAATCTAATATCATTAATATTATACCAATATTTTAATCACTTCTTAAATTTATAAACAATTTATCTCAATTGTTTACGCTTTACCATATAATGCATTTCATCATTCAAAAATGTCATACTCATAAAATATCATCACCAATTATCAAAATCCCTCAAAAAAAAATATGCATATACTACTATATAGGATTCTCTAGCCATAAAATCCTATTTTCAACTTTGTTACTTCACATAACATATTTAACTCATATGTTAAGTAACTAAACTATTTTCATGAAAATACCAAATCAGTCCCAAAAATATTTCTTTTCTGGGATTTAGCATAATATAGTCCCATAATGAAAATATATTTTTCTCACAAAATTTTTAAAATTCATTTACTATTTTTCAAAAATCAATTTCTAATTAATTCCTTAAGAAATTAGCTACCTCAAGTTTAACTCCAAAAATTCCCAAATCTTGGCAGGACCTTATACATGTTAACGTGAGCTTCTAGTTTAAATTTCATGGTCATCGGAGTTATAGAACTCCGGTTATAGCGTTTTTCGTCGGAAAAACCTAAATATTGAAATAGTCATAACTTGCTCATTTTAAGTCAGAATGAGCTCATTTTTGGACAGGAGGTACTTTATACCATATAATTTCATGTCCCAAAAGGCCAGAATTTTTCTCATAATTTAAGTGGCCGAAACAGCCCCTCTAAAATCATGGCAGCAGCTTTTTGAGGTTTTTGTAGCTTTGCACTCCTTTGCTAAAATCAGTCACACAAAAATCTACAACACCTTTTCCAGTAATTCCACTTGTATTAGTTAGGTAACTCATAGATCTAACTCTAGGACTTGACCACATTCAAAAATTCAAAATATAATAGGAGATATGGTCAATTGAATTTCATATTACGTTTTCACCAAAATCGATTTTCAACTCTTTGTGATTTCTAAGAAACTTTCATGTTTTCACATACTAACCAACATAACTCATTATAACACTTACTAATACCACATATACCCATGATTTTCATTAGTCCAATGCTTTTATTATGACTTTCATCATAATCCACGTAAGCAGATCCTTTTAGTTGAAGAAATATTTGAGGGTTTAAGAAATGGGTTTTGTCTTTGGGGTCGATACAAAATTCGATTTCACGCTCTAGGGTAGGCTAGGAAGTCTTCAAGAATCATAAAGAAATTTATTAATGATAGAAATATCATTCAAAAGCTATTACTCTCATCTAAGACTTGGATAGTACATCACATTGATACCAAGCTGTGACTTCCACATCCCTTAACCTAGATAGCACCTCACAATGATATCTATAAACTTGCCATCTTCATTCACGATGTTGCCTCTGAGAAAGTAAAAGCGGTGCATTCCACACAAGGAAGTCAACAACGAAAGGTTCGGGGCTCTTTACTTATGGCTTGATATAACGATGATTAACTTTAGGGTTTGGTTACTTTGAATTCAGTATAACGGGTTGGTTAGGAATATGAAAGCTAACAACCTTACAAAAAGAATAATGAGTAGTTAATCAATCGTTTTCAAAAATTACCTCAAAAGGCAAGTATTTTCAAAGAGATAAGATCGACGAAGTAGCGTGAAAGTGTTTATTTGAAACAACAAGATTAATAAGCGATTGGAGGTAACGAAGGTTTCTCCCAACGAAGTTTGATAGATAAATCAAAGTCTAATTTCTTGAGTCAAATTTAAGCGTTGAGCATAAGCAAGAGAGATAAAAGAATGGGTAGAACCCGGTATCTAATAAGGTATAGACTTACATGAGCTTACGATTAACTTACGTGATAATTTTATTTAGGTTCCTCGTCACGAAAAAAAACGCTCTCTTAAACTCTGGGCTCGGGTTTATGCAGGGATGACCTTTGGTGCCTCCATCCTAGTTGAATTCGTCTTGATAGCGACAAAATAGAGCTAAGTGGCCTTCTCTTCCACAATTATAACATGCTTTGGATGGCATGGCATGATTCGGACCGATGTGTCCCTACCTCGCATTTGAAGCATATGATAGGTGGTCCTTCTCATTCCTTAACAACAGTCTTTGGTCTTGGCGTCTTTCCATCATTGTTGAATCTCCTTTTCTTGAAATGTCCATTCTTATTATTTTGGCCGATTACATAGAAGTGGTTACCATATCTCGCCTGTTGATTTCCTCCACGCTTGTTGTCTTAGCCCGATGACTACTCTCATTTGGTATTATAATTTTGCCATTTGCTCTCTTTTAGTTCGTTGACTCGTTATCGCGCTCCACTAAGCGAGCCCTATTTACAACATCTGAATAAAAACGAGTTTATGAGAAATAAGATGTTGACGTATCTCTGCTTCAAACCTCTTAAAAACATTCGCGCCATTCTCTCTTCATTATCTACCAAGTGGGGCCGCAAACCGTGATAACTCATAAACTTTTGCCTCGTATTGCGACACGGTCATATTGTTTTGTTCCAACTTGATAAACTCCACCTCCTTCATGTGGCGAATACTTTCGGGGAAAGTATTTGTCGTTGAACGACTCTGGAACTTCTCCCAAGATATCTTGATCTGACGGAGTTGAGTCGTTTACCGATTCCCACGATGTCTGCCTCTCAAGCCATGACATAAAAAGCGTGAAAAGGAACCTTTTGCTCCTCGGAGCATCCCAAGACATCAAATATCTTGGTAATCTGCTTTATCCATGCTTCCGCTTGAAGTGGTTTTGGCTCTCCCTTAAACTCGGTGGTCCCAACTCCTTGAATTGTTTAGCGGTGACCACTTGAGAGTTTCGTGTTTCCACCTACGTTTTGAGCAGAGTCGCTTTACTTTGATGTTGCATGAATTCTAAAACCTTTTAAGCGTCAAAGTCGTTCATCAATTGATCGGTGTTGTTGTTTACGGGAGGATTATCGCCATCTGTTGCACATTATCTCGATTATTGATATGTGGAGAATCAGCGGTCTCTTGTGCTCCATTGCTATTCTCAACATTCTCGGATGCCATTTTCAAATCTTGCCATAAAATAAGGGTTAATTAACATATCACATATTATCCCTATACTCGACCAAACCAATTAAATACCAAATAAATTTAGGTAGGTCATACTAGCGAAGGAATTCCCGTCTCTCCCTCTAGTACTATTCTCACATCTTAGCAGGATCATATCCCTAAGCTCGATACCTGTTGTGGCCCCCCAAAATTAGGTATCGTCACCCATCTTGGGTCGCCACTTACATGGTACATAAATTCAAATACAACTTACTAATATAAGCATGTAGGTATGCAATCGACATAAAGCGTGAGTTTGAATACAAATTTTGTCTACTAGATATTATACAAACTCGAAAGGAGTCCTCATTACAACTATTATCATCACACTATTTCACGAATAGTGAGGACTACTATCTTATCCTCACGGACCATTACCCGTTCCCAGGCTCGTCGGCTATGTTCTCATTTCACAAAGAAACGGTGAAAGAAAAGGTGAGCTCAACTAGCCCGATGAAGAAATATTATGACTAAGATAATGCGAGAATAAATTATCATTAGCCTTCAACAGATGTTAAGCGATAAAATACAATAGACAAACGGTTTAAGCTGCGGTGGAATAAGCAATCCATTAAAAAAGTCAAGTAGAGAATAAAGTCTACTATCTTTTAGGTTTTAAAGGTTTTCATCAATTTTTATATTTGAGACTCGACAATAATAAACCACCACATCTAATCATCCACGTACCACGGTCGAGGATTTTCATCAAATTATCGATGGTCGTGACTATCTCTAGAATCACCTGGTCATAATCATACCAAAAACTATCCATCAACTTGCATTCTGAGGCCCTTTGAGGACTTTTGTCACATCATTTATATCAAGTCGTGATTATCAAGAATGATCCACGGTCATAATCATACTAAGTTCATTTATCTTGCGTAAGCAAAGATAACATAATATAACATGAGGATGATGACAATGACATAGTAATTCAATAAAACAAGTTCAAGAATTATTTAATCCATGAATTATTAACGTCAAATTGTCAACATGATCTTTGTTTACGTAGAGTAAAATTCAATAATGATCGGAAGAATATTTCCATGAAAGAATCTTTGGATGAAGCGCAAATATCAAGGATATTCTACTAATTTCATGGAGTATAGAAGTCAAAGTTTTAACTTATTTGGGTATAATAAAGAATGGAATAACAAAAGAAATCACCATAAATGCGGTACTGCCGCATAGGCGAGTTATTCAATGAGAATAATAATAACGGAACGGTCGGTGAAATTCACTGCAAGCGGGATGTTCAATGAGAATAATAAAGATGGAACCGGATCCGGTGTAAAACACACGAATAGGATATTCAGCGAGAATGATAAAAGGCGGAACCGGTCGGTGTAAAACACATGAGCAGGATGTTCAGCGAGAATAATAAAAAGCGAGAACCGGTCAATTGTAAAACATGAGCAGGATGTTCCAATGAGAATAATAGAAGAATGTCACCAAGTATATAGGGATATCAGCAGCGTATCTGAGTTATTTCAGCGAGAATAATAAGCAATGGAATAACATAAAGATTTCACCAAGTATAGGGTATGTCTGGCGTATATCTGAGTTATGTATAGGGTATGCCACTTTTACAAGAGTTATTCAGCGAGAATAATAGTGAATGGAATAATGAAGTTCTCTTCAAGAAGAAAGAATAACACCCCTCACTGTAAAAAAAAGGCTGAATATAGAAGTAGTGAAGTAGCGAATACTCTTCTTCTTTCTATATAATTTTCTCTCTATAACTTCTCTCTATAATTTCTCTACAGAGTTTCAATGAATTAAGTAAGAAAATAATGAAGGAATGAGCTTTATTTATAGGAAAATGGAATGCATAGTAACTAATCCATGAGCGGTCAGATTGATTTACTTTAATCGACGGTCCATATTTAAAGAAAAATCTTTTAAATAAAATATAATATATTACTATTTATATAAAAACATTTTACTATGCAAATTTATGCAATACTATGCAAAACTTACTTATGCAAAACACTATGCAACACTATGCATAATAAAATATAATATATTCTATTTATAGAATAACTTTAATAAAGTATTCTATTTTATATAAAAGATGTTTACTGTTTTATTACGTTAATAATCTGAATAAAACAAAAGCGTCATTATCATTATAATAATTCATATTATTAATCGTGATAATGGAATCAAAGTGAGTAACTTCTCACATAAGCATCGATAATTAATACTGGTGTGCTACTATGCGACCACACTTATTCTTTGTACTTTTACTACTAAGAGTAGTTCAACAAGTAACCACGGTAGTAAAACTTCATGTAGTTATTTCAATAAAATATTTTTGTCGTTTTCTCAATCAAACAATAATTACATTTGTAGGGTCCACTGATGATTGAGTAGTTATGCGAATATTCCTGCTAAAGCAAGAATATTCCCGACCAATCGAATATAATATAACCACTTGCATACTTTGTAAAATTTATAAATACTACCCACAACTATAATATTATCTCAAATTCACACCATAATATTAAAAAATTATTTTGACAAAATTTAAATCTTTATTGATAAAATCTGGGGTCTCACATTCATGGCTTTTGGAATATATGAGAATGTCATCAATAAAGAAAACCACAAAGTGATCCAAATATTCCTTGAATACTTGATTCATCATATCCATGAAGGTAGCATGAGCATTAGTCAATGCAAAAGACATGACCAAGAATTCATAATGCCCGTACCGAGTTCTGAAGGTAGTCTTTAGAATATCCTCAGTTTTAACCTTCAGCTGATGATATCCAGAACGAAGATCGATCTTTGAAAAGAATTGTGCTCCTTGCAACTAGTCAAACAGGTTATTAATGCGAGGTAACGGATACCTATTCTTGATGGTGACATGGTTCAATTCTCGGTAGTCAATATAAAGTCGCATACTCCAATCTTTCTTCTTCATGAATGTAAGCAGAGCACCCCAAGGAGACGTATTTGGGGACGAATGAAACCAATGTCTAACAATTCTCGCAATTGGATCTTTAACTCCTGAAGTTCAATAGGAGCCATTTGATATGGGGCTTTGGAAATGTGTTTTGTACTCCAGGTTCAAGGTCGATACAAAATTCAATTTCACGCTCTGGGGGTAGGCCAGGAAGTTCTTCAGGGAATACATCAGGAAATTTATTAACAATAGAAATATCATTCCAAACTGACGTATTTTTGTTTAAATCTGTGATATGAGCTAAGAAAGCTTGACATCCATTTTTCAATAAATTAATAGCTTTATGGCTTGAAATGACCGTGATTGATTTTAATGGTTTGGTCGCTTGAATTCGCATAATAGGTTGATTAGGAATATGATAACTAACAACCTTACGAAAACAATCAATTTTTGCATGATGAGTAGTTAACCAATCAATCCCTAGAATTACGTCAAACGCAAGTATTTTTAAAGAAATAAGATCGACAAGTAATAATGCGATTCTCGATTTGAATCAAACAAGACTTATAAACCGTGGATGTAATGAAGGTTTCTCCCAACAGAGTTTCAACCGTTAAGTCAAAGTCCAATTTCTCCGGAGTCAAATTTAAACGTTGAGCACAAGTAGGAGAAATAAAAGAATGGGTAGAGCCGATATCAAATAAGGTATATACTTCACTAGAGTTTATGATAAGCTTACCCGTGATGACCTCGTTCGGGTTCCTTGCTTTCTGAGAGGTTACAACAAATGCTCTCCCTTGAACTACCGGCTTTGTCTTGTCTAGGACGGACTTTGATGCCTCCATCCCAGCTGGACTTGACTTCGGTGCACGATAAAATCGGACTAGGTGACCTTCTCTTCCATAATTTTAACATGCTTTTAGGCTCACAGCGTTTGATTTGGATGATGTGTCCTCCCTCCACATTTGTAACATATGACCGTGATCGCTCTCCTTCCTTAACAACAAAATCTTGTCGACGTCCTTCCATCATTATTAAATCTCCTCTTTGAAACTCCCACTTTTATTGTCTTGGCCATGATTACCACCGAAGTGGTTACCATTTTTGGCATGTTGATTCCCTCCATGTTTGTTGTCACCGCTTCGATGACTGTTACCACTGGTATTTTCATTCTGCTGGCTACTTTCTCTTGGTTGCGTTGACCTGTTATCGCGCTCCAATAACTGAGCCCTATTTACAACATCTGAATATAAACACAGTTTATGAGAAATAAGATATTGACGTATCTCCGGTTTTAAACCTCTTAAAAACATCCGCGTCATTCTCTCCTCATTATCAACCAAGTGGGGGACGCAAACCGGGACAACTCAACAAACTTAGCTTCGTACTGCGCCACAGTCATATTATTCTGCTCCAACTTGATGAACTCTACCTCTTTAATGTGGCGAATACTTTCGGGAAAGTACTTGTCGTTGAACAGTTCTTGGAACTTCTCCCAAGACATCTTCAGTGCGGCAGGTTGAGTAAGCTTTACTGATTCCCACCAGTAATCTGCCTCTCCTCGCAACATAAAGGTGACAAAAGGAACCTTTTGTTCCTCAGAGCATCCCAAGACATCAAATATCTTGGTGATCTGCTTTATCCATGCTTCCGCCTTAAGTGGTTTTGGCTATCCAATAAACTCCGGTGGTCCCAGCTCCTTGAACTGTTTAGCGGTGACCGTCCGAGAGTTTCCAGTGTTTCCACCTACATTTTGGACAGGAATTTCTCTTGCCTGATGTTGTATGAATTGCAGAAAGCTCCTAAATATTTCGTCATTCACCATTTGGTCGGTGTTGTTGTTCACCTAAGGATTATTGTCTTCCTGTTGCACATTATCCTGGGTATTAATCTGTGGTGACTCCACGATCTCATGTGCTTCATTGCTTATCTCAACATTTTCGGATGCCATTTTCCAATACTGCCACAAAACAAGGGTTAATTAATATATCACATGTTATCCCTATACTCTGACCGACCTGTTAAATACCAAATAAACTTAGGTAGGTCATACTAGCGAAGGAATTCACCGTCTCTCCCCTCCTAGTTCTTATCTCACATCTCAACTAGGGATCATATCCCTAAGCTTTGATACCAACTGTGACGCCCCCAAAATAGGTATACATCACCCATCTTGAGTCGCCAGATACAAGGTACTGAATACAAATACAACTTAATTATACAATAGTCGTATAAAATACGAAAAAATATAGGTTGTGAGTTTTAATACAAATATTGTTATCTAGACAATATCCACACTCAATAGAGTCCTCATTACATTTATTATCACACTATTTCACATAATAGTGAGGACTACTAATGCACCATCTAGGACCATCACTCTGTTCTCCGACTAGTCCCAGCTACGTTCTCATTTCCTGAAGAGAACAATGAAAGAAAGGGTGAGCTCAACTAGCCCAGTAAGAAATATTATGACTAAGATAATGCAAAATAAATTATCATTAGCCTTCAGCAATGTTAAACTGATAGAATATAATAGACAACAAGTTTAACTGCAGCGGATCAAGAAATCCATTAGAAGAGTCTAGTAAGGTATAAAATCTACTATCTTCTATGATTTAAAAAGTTTTTCAACAACTTTATCGTTGAGACTCAGCTTAATAAATAAAATCGAATCATCCCCGCTCCACGGCCAAGGATATTCATGTAATCATCAATGGTCATGACTATACTAAATAATCCCTGGTCATATTCATACCAACAACTGTCCACCAATGAACTACAGGCCAATGAGGACTTTTACCACATCATTCGTCACATTACGATCATGATTATACCAAATAATCCCTAGTCATAATCATAACAAGTCCATCTATGCACGTAAGTCAAAGATGACTTTCATCACAATATAAGCATAAGGATGATGACAATGACAATGACATAATAATTCAATAAAACAAGTTCAAGAATAAATTTTAAAGATTTATAAATTAATTTATCCAGGAACCAATAACGTCCAAATTGTCAACATATATAATCTTCGCTTTGTAGAGTAAAATTCAAGAATGCTCGGAAGAATATTTCCATGAAAAGATATTGGATGAGCTTAAATATCAAGGATATTCCACTAATTTCATGGAGTATAGAAGCCAAAGCTTTAAACCAATCGAGTATAATAGAATATATGAAGCCGCAAATGGATTTTTTCGCCATTCGGTAATCCGTGAGATGATCATTTCCATAATTTAATAAGGAATGAATACGAAGGATCATTCACCATGCATGTGGTAATCCACATGTAAAAGTTATTCCAATGAGAATAATAAAGAATGGAATAATGAATGATTCACCGTGCGTGCGATCGCATGCATAAAAGTTATTCCCAATGTAATAATAAATAATGGAACTAGTCGGCATAAACGCATGACGCATGTGATATTCCGACAAAATAATAAATAATGGAACCAGTCCTGTAAACGCATACGAGATAGGATATTAAAGCGAGAATAATAAAGAACGGAATATTAGAAGAATTTCACCATGTATGCGGTATGCCGATAAAACAAGGCTATTCCAATGTAATAATAAGAATGTAATAACAACAGAATTCACCGGGCATGCGATAGATCGCAGATGCAAAAGTTATTCCAATAGAATAATAAAGAATGGAATAATGAAGAATTTCACCATGTATGCGGTACCAGCATAAACAAAGTTATTCCAATGAATAATAAGAATGGAATATGAAGTTCTCTTCATGAATACTGAAAGAAATAATACCCTTAGAGTACAACAAATAATATCCCTTACCTTAGAAGAAACCGGATATTGGAGTAGTGAAGTAGCGTAATACTTTTCTTCTTTTCTCTATAGTTTCTCTCTCTAGAGTTTGGTGAATTGTAAGAAATAATGAAGGAATGAGCTTCTATTTATAGGAGAATGGACTGAATAGTAACTAATTCATGAACGGTCCAGATTGATTTACTTTTAAACAGATGGTCCATATTGGTTTACTATTAAAACTTAAAGCAACGATCCATACTGATTTACTATTAAAACTATAAACCAGCGATCCATATTGATTTCTATTTATTATAACTTTCCACCGGCGGTCCATATTAATTTACTATTATATCTTCAACCAATGGTCTAAAAATTAGCACATCTCCTCATGGAATAATATTGTACCCAAAAAATGATTTGGATGAAAAGAAATATATTTTACGGGTGAATAGTACCCGTGAATAGTAACTCATGCATAGTACTCAATACCTAAAAGTGCCCCAAAAATACCGATTGAACAATATAACCTCCGCATAACAATTATTATTGAAACAAATGTCGATTTCCCCTAACACAAATAATTCCAATACAATGGAACTATAAATTTATCTTTAATCAACACGAACTTATTCATCATTAATATTGTAATTCACAATATTTAACAACCGTGTCGCGTTCAGGAAAGAGGGGCTTTCGATAAGGATTTCTCCTTATTGGTAGCGCAATTAGGTGACCAAACCTCTCCTCGATGTAACTTCTAGACATTGTCAATATTGCAAATAATAATATGAATAACTTTGTCGTCTCAATTATTGATTTAATAATATATCATATTATGCAGATGATACTGTAACAATAATTGAATCAATAATATGAGAGATATGATGCAACAATTACTGTAGCAATAATTGAGTATAACTGAGTGACTTCTCACGTAAGCATCAATAATCAATACTGTGTACTACTATGCAGCCACGCGTATTACTGTACTTTTACTATAGGGTAGTTCAATAGTTTTAACGGTAACACCTCTGCTGTTATTATTATAGAAAGATAATTTTGTCGTTTTCTAACTACGACAATACTTCCGTTGTGGGGTTCACCAATGATTGTGCCGTCGTATGAATATTCCCGAATATTCCCCGACCAATCGAATATTATATAACCACTTGCTTACTTTGCAAAATTTGTAAATATCACCCATAACTATAACATTATATCAAATCCACACCATAATATTCAAAAATATATTTCGAGAAAATTATTCTTTATCCATAAAAGTTGGGGTCTTCAAGATATATATATATATATATATATATATATATATATATATATATATATATATATATATATATACATGTTTGACATAATTTGGGAACTAATGGATATGGAAAATATACATGTTTGACATAGTTTGGGAAATAATGGATATGGAAAGACAACTTCTAAGTTCAAATTTATCACTATATATATAATTTTAATTTGACTCAAGAATGAACAAAAAGGGATAAGTAACGAAAGAATTATGATACAAAACAAAATAGTGTTTTGTTAAAGTAAAATTAGGAAAAGCAGGTGTTATAACTCTCGGCTTGAGATGAATTTTGAATAAAGATATATTTTGACGTATAATAACTTATTTTGACGCAATGAAAAGATTTTCTTAAATTTTAGAATGTTTGAATTTAATTTTGAATTATAAGCTTATTGGAGAAGTTAACAGGAATGTTAAAATATAATTATGGGAAGTAAATTAATAAAAGTGAATATTATTCTGAGGAAGTTATTTTGTTGACAGAAAATATTTTATATTTAATGTTGTAGAAGACTCAGAATTGAGTATGGAAGAATGAAATATTGAATGTGAATAATGTAGATGATGAACTATGGACGGAGAAAAGTTTCCCTAACTTGTACAAATTGATTATTGTGTGCTAGTTTCTTTAAATTTTTACAGGTTTCCTCACTTTGAGCAATTTCTTTAACTTGTAGTAAGATTGTTATTATTGCAAGTTCTAAACTTACCAAATTTTTTAATAATTGTGCAAGTTTCGGCACTACGTGTATTTGAATTTTTTTTATTAGCTAAACTTATGTTCGTTGTTATGTAATATCAAATTGTTCAATATGTTGGTCATGAATATTATTTTAAGAGTGAATGTCATTTGTTTCAGCTATTCTATTGTGGAAGTAGTTAAGACTGAGGAAGAACAACCTCATAATATAAGGCCATATATTTATAGAAAGTTTTTAAGTCTATCTGACTATTAACCACTTATGGAGAGTAAACAATTTATATAACTGTGGGGACTTTTGGGCCATATAATGTCGACTTAACTCTTTTAGTTTTGGCATAATTAAGAGATTTGACAATTTTTGTGGCTATTAACTTTTATAAAAGAGTTCAATTTCTCATGACCATGTACAGAATTAAGAGCAATTATGACTGTTGAATTATGTATGATGTGTTCATGGTTCTCATGACCATGTATAACAATCAAAGCAATTATGACTGTTAAAATCTGTATGATGAGTTCATGGTCCTCAAGACCATTGGTAAAAGTTTTTAGTTGACTATTAAATAATTATTGTCCATATAATGCCGACTTGGAGATTATATAGCCAGGCCATATATTTTCATGGTGAGGCTTTAGCTTGTCAGGTTGTTAGGTTACGCTCAATCAAAGAAATGTTTTTTGAAAAATTAAAGAGTTAATGGTTAACGACCCCTCAGTAATAATCTAAAGAAAAAGGCTATGATATTGAAGTTCTAATACTACTTATTTACTTTGTGTTGTCACACATTTATGAAGTTTCACATGTTGAAAAGCCTCTTTAACGAGCTATTCATTTTTTCAAAGTATATTTATTCACTGTTAATTTATTCTGACAAGTCACTGTGTACTACGTATAGTAAGGTAACATGTTACGAGTGTCATATTTAGTGTTGTTACATTGATCACATATAATGCGATTCAACATAACTCTCTTTCCTTTAAGTCGACCATTCAAGTAACTAAAGTTGATAATCCTTACAATTTAGAAATATTAAATTATTGATTCATGTTTATTCATTAAATTGTTTCATTTCAATTTTATACTTATTGAGCATATTCGATTCTAACTCTTGCCAAACATTAACTTGGTGCAGGTAGAAAATAATGATAGGACAGAATGGTCGATTTAAACTATAGAATGGAAGATTAAAATCATATAAAGGTTACTGGGTTGGTATCGGGTAAAAGAATAAGACCTAAGTTGCGATACCGCGATGAAGTATGTGATATAATGTATAAATAGACTAGTTAAATAAAAAAAATATTGATAGATGTTGAGGATGATGATGAATAGTGAATACCAAGTCTGTTGTAGCGAGTACTCAGATTTTGGGGGCATTATAGCTTTCTCCTCTGCCGCCGCTGTAAACATTTCTCTCTCTTTCTCTCTCTTTCCTCGCCCCTCCCTCACGTGGCTCTCAAATCTCACCTCCTTCCCGTCGTCTCCCTCAATTTCGGTCCTTCGATCCTCCTCGTCCCCTTTAACAGATCAACGGCGTAGTGCGCATTGGTGGGGGTGGTGGCATAATGCAGCGGTGGTGCTTCTTTTCCCCTTTAACACTGGATAGGATCCATTTTATTTTATTTTATTTTCCATTCCCACTTAAGTAACAACCAAAAATTAAATGCTTCATTTTATTTTCTCTAATGAACAGTACTGTGGAGGGGGGTGGTGATACTACAAATAACAAGCAAACAAAGGGGCTCCATTTCAATAAGTTACATTTCAATTTGCCTAAAAAATAGGTTAAGTACAATATTAATTTTGTTTGTCCTAGTAATTGAATGTATATACTTCTTACAGTCCAAATTAGAAGCCAATAATGTCCTCTTTGTATTGACTTAAAATGTTAATTAGTTTAAATTTGTTCATTATAGTTATGTTTTGCTTCTTACACAAACACATTAACAAAGTTTGAGCACATATTTGTCAAGTATATCATTTTATAAGATATAGAATAGCAACAATGAAAGTTAAGATCTTGCAAGTAAGATTTATGATAAATAAACCAATGATCAAAATAAATATATCACTTTATAGTTTAGGATCAATTTGGTTTATATAGTGCTTATCACTCTCAAAGATTTGGCTATATATGAATCAACGTTTTATACACAAAGGACAATTTTCCTTGCAAGAATGATAAGGATAATGTCGACTGCACTAAGAATAAATTGATTATTCAATCTCAAAGAATAAATTGTCTTTATCCGAAAATTATTGGCATCAAATTTACATTCAAAAATAACTCAACGGAAGAAAAGAAACCTGTATGAATTTGTAGTCCTCTGATACAAATGTCATCCTTCGAAAAGCTCTACAATTACATATTTTTAGGAAATTGTAAAATCCTTGACCAGATTTGTACTACATGTTGCCTTCTACCAAAAAATAAAATAAAATACGGTTTAGTATTGCATTTGTCTAATTTTTCAATGTTTGTGACCAATACAATAATATATATAAAACTTTATTTCATAAAATGAATACGTAAAATACAATGTCCGACTAGATATCCTTCTGAATACGAAGGAATAAAGCGGGAATTGAATAAATAAATAAAAAAATTAAATAATGTGGAGTGTCAATATGACTTCCCTTATTTGTTACAATAATCTAGTCATATATACTCTTGTAAAAATGATGGGCATTGTGTTTTTTGTTTGTATAATAACTTGTTTATATATGGATTTTAAGCACATGAAAGCAAGTGTTGGATTAAGTGAAATTATTAACCAGGATTTTACCCATATCCAAAGTCATGGGTTGAAATCCCACTTCAGAGTAGCTCCCAATCAAAGCAATGCAACAACTGAGCCAACACAAATTGAATGTTGATCAATCCTAGCTGCATTCCAGGGCACCCTCTTCTACCTGACCCAAATGGTAAGAGCTGGAAATCACGTCCTCGAAGATCTATTTTGCTCCTAGTAAACCTCTTAGGAAGGAATTCTTCAACGTCTTCAGACCACACATTAGGATCTCGTCGTAAGGCCCAAGCATTTACGATTACTCGTGATTTCTTAGGTATGTAATACCCGTCGATCACAATATCCTCCCTAAACTCATGAGGACCCAATAATGGTGCAATAGGATGCAGTCTTAAACCTTCTTTAACCACCATATATAGGTATTCTAACTTTGGCAGATTAGTCTCCTCCACCATTCGATCAAGTCCTACAATGGTATTTACTTCCTCTTGACACTTTTTCATCACCCTTGGATTCCTTATGAGTTCTGCTAGTATCCATTTGATGGAGGTATATGAAGTATCGATCGCTGCTGTGATAATGTCTACAATGATAGATTTAATACCCGACCTGTCAATTGCTTTAGCTAACTCGTGATGGGTGCTTGTGGATTTTTTCATCAATGATAGCATTTCATCAACAAAGTCGGTATTTTCCTTTTGAAGGCCATTACTTGCGTTTTGTTCATGCTCATCAATAATTAGCTCCAACATTTTGTCAAGTTTCTTGCCGGCTTCCTTAAAGCTTCGAGTCAATCCCTATATAGAGGAAATATATATTGAGATGCATGTTTTGTGGTTATTAAAATGTTAAAATATATATAAACAAAATAAAACTTTCTTTAAAGTTAGAGATATATATTAATACTCGAAGGTCAGTGTGAGTGCAGGAAAGACAAAATCTGCAAGATTGAACTTTCACCAATAAGCGGCGCCTCATTCATAATACCTTGAGATCAAACCTATCACCTTTTCTACGTCCCAAAAAAGAACCTATAAGTCGTATTACCGATAAGATCAGTACACACTCAGACTAATATCCACCACCTCACATTTAGCGGTGGCATGTGTAAGAGAATGTTCCTGAGTTAGAACTCTTCCAAACATCATGAGTTCTTATTTATTTATTTTCAAGATAGGCCTAAGTGTTAAGAGTCAATGGAGGCCATGCATGTAGCCTCTGATATTGACCGCTTGTACGTACCCTCTAAACTTAGTTATTCATCACCCACCTACCACAGATTTTACATCAATAATCAATAACTATATATAATAAGGCAGTAATAGATTTTATGAATTAATTTTATGAGTCTTTTAGTTGATCACGAGTCAATTATTTATGACTAGAATTAGAAATAAAAAATTTTGGTTTGTTTATGGATTATAAAATATGATTATGGTTCTTTCTAAGAACTAATTCAAAACATACAACTTGTTTTTAATGAGTTGAATCAGTTGCAACCAAATGATTATGTGTCTAATATAGGTCAACTCATTTTTTAAATTTAAAACATACCAACTATTATTATGACCAAATGAAGTAAATTACTTAATATATTAATTTTTTATAATATTCGTTCAATTTCTCTTTCTAATTTTTTTGAACATATTTTCTCTCTAAAAAAAATTCCGACTCCGGGACAATGTGACGCGATCACTTGTTTATATTTCTTAGTTATTAACTTATTACATTTGTCTTTAGCTAAAAAAATAAATAAATAAATTGACAAAACTGAAGGAGCTATAAAGCCAGAAAAAATGAACATGAAGCAACCTACAACTCAAATTTTATGCTATTTTTTTTCCAAATCTAAAAGATATGAAGAAGGAAATACAATAGGAAATATAAAAAACATATAAAAATAAATATAAAATATAAAAGAAATACTTGTACCAAATTGAAAACAAAGCTAAAATGACAAGAATAGGAACTGAGAAGGTTAAAAAAAGTAGTGGAATAATAACACATGATCAGAGGGTAGCAAAAAAAAATTCCCAAGGCCTTTTGGCAGACGACTTATAATCCAACTTACACCTAGATTTATATAGAGATCGAAATAGAAAGAGAGAGAATACATAGATTGGTTTTTTTATTAGTTAGAATGGCAGCTATCCAAGTTGCCACCCATTTTTAAAGTCGTCTCTAAAATTTATTTTTCACCAATTAAATCCTTAAAAGGACATTTTTTGACATTTCAGTTCTTTTACCCGATTTGAACCCTACCCATTTTGACCAAATTTTGTTCCACCCGACCTAGTTTAACCCAATGCCAATTTCACCAATTATTTTTTTTTAAAAAAACTAAAAAGTTTTAAATTATTATAAAAGTAAATGATATTTTGAAAATAATATTTTATTTTAAAATATTAATAATAATTATTATTTTAAATATTCTTAAAAATAATTATTATTTTCAGGAAAAAATATTAGAAGCTTTTATGTTTTTCATAAAATGAGTAAAGTTTCATAAAATAAAGATTCAAAAAAATTAAATAAGAAAATAAAACTTTATTTTCAAAGAAATAGATTTTTTTTTTCATTTTTTTTGTAACACTTTATTTTTAGAAGAAAAAAATTGGTTTTGTCTTTACCATTATTATATGTATTCTTAATATTAGAGTTTTTAAAAACAAAAACTAAAAATAGAAATTAAAATAAAAAAACATTAAAAGATAAATAAAAAAGCTGATTCATTTCTAAAAAAACAAATTAAAAAGTTTTTTAAAAATTATTATTTTCAAGAAAAAAATTAGAAAATTTTTATATTTAAAAATGAGTAAAGTTTTATAAAATATTGATTAAAAAAATAAAACAAAAAAATACAACTTTATTTTTAGTAAAAAATAGAAATATTTTTAAAAAAAAATTAGTAAATTTCATAAAATATAGATTAAAAAATAAAATTAGAAAACTTTATTTTCATTAAAAATATAATTTTATATTTTTAAACGATGTATATTTTCCTAAAATTAATTAAGAATTAGAAATTTTAAACTTTAATTTTTGAATCTATATTTTATGAAACTTCACTCAATTTAGGAAAAAATAAAAGTTTCTAATATTTTTTCTAAAATTAATAACTATTTTTAAATCTTTTTAAAATTTTAATTTATTTTAAAATATAAAAATAAATATTATATAAAAATAATATTTTAATTTATAATATTAAAATAAATTATTATTTTTGAAAAATATTATTTTATTTTAAAATATTATAATTAATTAATATTTTAAAATATTAAAAAAAGTATTATTTTAAAAATAATATTTTATTTTTAAATATTTAAAATAATAATTTGAAAATAATTAATTGGTAAAATTGGGTTCGGGTCAAACTGGGCATCTTGATTGGGTAAAAATTTGGTCTAAATGGGTCGGATTGGGGTCAAATTTGGTAAAAGGAACGAAAATGTCAAAACATATCGTTTTAAGGGCCTAATTAGCGAAAAATGAATTTTGGGGAAGACTTTAAAAGTGAGTGACATAACTTGGAGGGACAAAAGTAACATTCAATCTTTCAATTATGAAGAAGGAGACGGAGAAGTCGATGTGTGAGAGGAGAGAATTGTATTCTTTTGATTTTAGTTCGGAACAAATTAAAAAATAGGTTGAAATCAGTTAACTGGTTTGTGTTTGTTTATCTTTTAAGAAATACGGGTCTAAATTTTAACCTACTTAGATAATTTAAAGTACTTATTAACCGATTCATATGGTCCAAGTAAATTTGGATTGGGCTACCAATTTGTAAGCCAAATTTTCAGGCCTATTCAAGACTATATATATTTTAGATACAATGTGTGAGACCCCGAATTTTATGAAATAAAAGTATTCAATTTTTCTATTTTGGCAAATAGTTAAATTGATAAAAGTTTAAAGTTAAGGGTAATATGTGAATTTTTTTTTTTTTGCAAAGTAAGCAAGTTGATATAAAATATTCGTTGTGTCGGGAAATATTCGATTAGTCGGAGAATATTCTTTTGTTTGGGAATATCCCGACGACCAAGTACAATCATTGGTGGACCCCACAACGGAATTATTGTCGGATTGAGAAAACAACAAAAATATTTTATTGAAAATAACGGCGGAAGTTTTACCATTAATACTGTTGAACTACTCGGTAGTAAAAATACTGATGTATGCGCGTGATTTTATAAGAAGACACACAGTATTGATTATCGATGCTTATGTGATAAGTCACTCGGTTTTATTTTATTGGTATTACTAGTATATGCCCATGCCACGAAGGCACAACGTAAAAATAATTAAATTAAAATTGAAAAATATTACATTACCACATACCACCACAATTCACCATTAATACATAGTCAATCATCAACACATGTCCAACTACCAAAATATCAAGCTAATTGGTACTAATTTCCAAAAAAAATGATAGAATTTCCTTTCAAAATAGATATTTAAAAAATTCTAAACCTGTCTACAAAACTTACAATCATCAACACATATCTAACCACCAAAATATCAAGCTAGTCGCTGCTAATTTTTAAAAAATTCAACAGAATTTCCTTTAAAAATAGACATCCAGACAAATATAAACCTGTGTATAAAACTTACAATCATCCATACATATCCAAACCACCAAAAAAACAATTATTCCATACTCAAAATCATCATAACCATGTAGAATTAGTTAACTTTATAAAATCTGAGTAAAAAAAAAAATACATACATGAAGAAATTAATACATACTCAATCATCAACACATCTAACCACCAAAACATCAAGCTAATCGCTACTAATTTCGAGAAATTTCGGCAGAGTTTCCTTTAAAAATAGATATACAGAAAAATCTAAACCTGTTTACCTAAAAAACCATCATTCCATACCCAAAATCATCATAACCAAGTATAATTAGCTAACTTTACAAAAGGCAAAATACAAAAAATACATACATACAGAAAATAGAGAAACTAAGACCCTTTACTTTACAACTTACACCAAGTATATTCTTTACAGCTTACATCATGTATCCTTCAATATATACCTGAAAATAATTGAAATTTAAAAATTATCGAAATATGTGAGTTAAAATAAAACAATTATAAATCCGAAACAAATGAGCACACATATTTGTATGTAGGGGGAATGATTTAGATTGATTGCAGTAAGAATTTAGAGAGATTGTAACAAATAATCAATTTTTTAAGGAAAAATATGGACTTACAATTAAATAAAGTTTTCTTAGTACTATCTCAACGAACAATTCATTTGCTTAAAACCTTCACACATTTTATCTGCAGCTAAAAAAGTAATTATTTCTCCCGGAGTAATATTCAGTGCTGCAGCATTTATATCACTGATGTAACAAAAGCTTAAAGGCTACAAAGCAACAGAATAACACAAAACTTAAAATATTTTCAATTTAATAACATACAAATCCATTGTAAAAATAAAGAAAAAATAATAGGATTAAAAGTGATACCAGTTTGCAATTTATATTTTTTGTTCCTTGGGTAGAAGAGGTTGATTTTTGTTTCCCCTTAAATTTAGCATTCGCCAAAGCATCAGCCTTTTTTTTCCTTCTAGGTAAGAACACGATAAAAAAATAAGTAATATTAAATGAAACAAACCAAAAACATGTTGACAAATCAAACGATCTACATAAAACAAAACTTAAAATTTTTAAATTCAATAACATCCAAATCCATTGTAAAAACAGAGAGAAGAATATGATTAAAAGTGATACCAGTTGGCAATATTTATTTTTTCTTCCTTGAGTAGAAGAAGTAGCTTTTTGTTTTCCCTTAAATTTGGTATTCGCTTAAAGCATCATCTTTTTTTCTCCTTACGTAAGAAAACGCTACTTAAAAGCAAAAAAAAAGAAGAAAAAAATGAATGAGAAATAGGTGTGAGTATACACTACCTCACGTAAACGGAGACAATTTAGTCCATACTCATTGCGAATTATTACTCCTACATTCTTATGACGAAGTCTTCGAACCTGTAGACAAAAGAATGTTGAATAGTAAATAAGCTGGTAAAAAGATAAGATAAAAATTAAGAAAATGATGAGTAAGAAATTATTATCATACGGTGTTTTCTAGGTGGTCATCCATCTGTCATGACATTAATGAAAATAAATAAGTTATTAAAAAATCAATAAGGTATATTTAGAGAGAGTTAATCAGATGATAAACTTACACTACTAAATATAACAACATCATCCATTGGTCGATGATTGTGCAGTTGAAACGGTTGTACCTACATAGTAAATTTCATAAGCTATGGATAATGAACATCAATTACATAATACATAAGCTATGGATAATGATATTTCATAAGCTATGGATAATGATATTTTAAAAAGTACATGCATTTGTTAATTTTTTTGTTTACAGAAATTATATGTTATTTCATTATTTAAAAAGTACAGTCGGGCTAGCAAAACGCTCCTTTCATTTATTATTTCATTAGTTTTCTCTATCGTTTGTATTCATTCCTGTTGATATAATCTAGTTTAAATTTTATATCCTTCTTGTTGATATAATCTAGTTTAAATTTTATATTTATGTTGATATATCCTTCACTTTAGCACCCAGAGAATGAAGGTTGGTCATTGCTTGGGTTCACTAAGTTTATTTTTAATATTTTGCTTTCATATATCATCACTTATTGGAGTATTTTTACAACTTCAAGATTCAAGGTTGTTGGTTGAGATACATGCTCTTCTAATTTTGATATTGAAGTGGGTGCAAGGACACCATGTGGTGGTTCAGGAAGTTATATCAAGTGTGAGAATTAGAATCAACTGGAATCATTGTTTCTATTTCCTTAGATCACACTAATCTAAGAAAAATATGGTTATGAAGTTGGTATAGCAAATCAGTTCATAAGTAACACACGTTAACATGATGCTAACTAATCAAAAAAGATCAAATCATATACTACAAATATATATTACAACCACTTTGTTATGTATAAAAACATCTTATATATAAAAACATCTTCCATCATATCTAACTCTAATTTAGAATCTTTACTACAGATTCTCATTTGCCAAACAGAAGATATATACCAGAACATCTTGCATTCAAATGTAATAAGCATTTAATTTGTTTGGGAGGTATGCTTTTGTATAGATTTGATTGATCCTAATTGGCAATTTAGTCTTAATTCTCTCCCTATTGAGGGATCCAGCGATCTTTATTTTTTTAATGGATGATTGGAGATTTTTCATGATATGATGTGGAAAAGAATGTTTTAGAACCAATCCAAACAAATCCTGTCATTCTCCATTCCTTCAGCAAAAATAGATAAATAGCGGTTACCCTCTCAACAAAGACAGTAGTGTGGTAATGGTGTCACTCACCCTCTCAACAAAGACCGCAAAAAGGAAGAGAGATTATGGGAGTGAGGCAAAAAAAATGGACGTTTCACACCTGCTAATCAGGCCGGCTCACCTATCTTACTAACCCACCACCCTTTTTATCTACACCTCACCTAACCACCCACCATCCTCCGTTTTCCAGCCCCCGAATTTTGGTAAAACAACCATTATTACTCCCTCCATTCCTTTCAAATCAGTAATTTTTATCTGGATTTTTAAAAAATTATTTTGTTTAATATAATTTATAAACATTAAATGAGTACAAATTTGTTTCTCTCATTTTTTTCAATTAATTTACTTTAATAAATTTTATCTTTTCTCTCATCTTTTTTTTCAATGAATTTAAAATGGACAATATTGATATTTATTTCCAATTTAATCAACTACTTCTTTAAAACGAATGAAGAGAGTAATATTCGTTCTTCATTTTTTACCTACACATAACTTTTCCGTTCTAAAAAAAGTCTTATAAAGATTTGAATTCTACCTACACATAATAAGATTTTGCAAATATGATTTTTAAGATAAACTTCCATTGTTGATGGGTACGAAGAAACACTAAAATGCAGCTTAGAATTAGAGAAATCTAGGTAGAATCTCACCTTTTCCCTTGAATCCACCGCCATTGCAAGAAAAAAATAACTTTGAAAGTGAGAGAGCTTATTTCACCGCTTCAAAGATCGAAGATTAGAAGACCCAGAGCTCAGCTTATATATTTATATATAAGTAGGCAGCCATTGATTTTTTCTGTTTGAGTATCAAATAAAGAGATTAATAGTGTACAGTTAACAAAATGAGGTTTAGTAAAATAAAGATGAAACCTTTTGATTACAAATGGGCATACAAATCAATCACCCAAAAATAGAGAAAACCCAGAGATGAAAGCACCCACTGAAGTTTCAAAATTAATTTACAGGACAACTAATTTCAAATCATCAAAAATGAAGCAACAATAAACACAAAATTTAAATTGAAAGCCTTTATGTTGCAAAATTTCAACTGAACCATTACTGGGTACTTACCAAAAACAGTCGCTTAGCAACCAAAGATATCACCACTTATTATCAAAAGCACAGACGAAAGTGAGCACCGACGGACGTCGCTTAGCCGTCGTCTGCGCACGGACGGAAGTGAGCACCGATCAGAGCATGAACAGAGAGTGGCGTTGGAAGAGAACGGCGGAAGGAATAATTTTGATTTGGGGGGTTTTGAAGGGAAGGAGACAGTAGAGTGTGAGGGATTTTGATTTGGGGGTTTTGAAGGGAAGGAGACAGTAGAGTGCGAGGGATTTTGATTTGGGGGGCTTTTGAAAGGGAAGGAGACAGATGAGTACACGGGAAGGAGAAAATTTTGGTTTGGGCGGCTAATTTTTGTTTTGTTTTGTCTGTAAGATGAAATATGGCCTTTAGATCAAGTAAGATGAAATCTGGGCCTTTATTGTGGTTTCTCAAATTTTAAGTGGGGATTGATTCAAAAATGGTCCT
Source organism: Panax quinquefolius (assembly GCA_020205615.1). Classification (NCBI taxonomy): domain Eukaryota; kingdom Viridiplantae; phylum Streptophyta; class Magnoliopsida; order Apiales; family Araliaceae; genus Panax; species Panax quinquefolius. The sequence continues at coordinate 90,485,993 of CM035165.1, forward strand.
GTTTTATTATATAGATTAATGTAATAAAATAGAAAAGCTTTTTATATAAAACAGAATACTTTTATAAAGTTATTCTATAAATAGAATATATTATATTCTATTATGCATAGTGTTTTACATAGTAAAATCTTTTTATATAAAACAGAATACTTTTATAAAGTTATTCTATAAATAGAATATATTATACTTTATTATGCATAATGTTGCATAATATCTACATAGTATTTTGCATAGTAAAATCTTTTTATATAAAACAGAATATTTTTATAAAGTTATTCTTTTTATTAGATTATAAATAGAATATATTATGTTTTATTTAAAAGATTTTTTTTTAAATATGGACCGTCCGTTTAAAGTAAATCAATCTGGACCATTCATGAATTAGTTACTATGCAGTCCATTCTTCTATAAATAGAAGCTCATTCATTCATTATTTCTTACTAATTCACTGAAACTCTAGAGAGAGAAACTATAGAGAGAAAGAAGAAAAGTGTTCTGCTACTTCACTACTTCTATATCCAGTACTCTTCTTTCTAAGGTGAAGATAGGTGATGAAAATTATCTTCTTCCTAGGTGCGAAGAGGAATTTAGATTCACAATTGTGATTATGAATTATTCACATGATCGTGGACGGGAATTGTTGATTGATTTTACAGGGATAAAATATTATTGGTGGACTTTTAACATAGAGAAGATAATAGACCTTATGGTCTATTTGACTCTTCTAATGGATTGCTCGTTCCGCTGCAACTATGGTTGAAATTTTTTATCATCTATCATATGTTCTAAATCTCTGATTTATTATTGATGAAAGCTATTGATAATTTAATTATCTTTAGTCATGATATTCTTTACTGGGCTAGTTATGCTCACCCTTTCTGCTTCACAATTCCTTTCAGGTAATAAGAGTGTTGCCGTAAGAATGTTGCCGGGTCGAGCGGGAATAATAGGGGAATAAAACAGTGGTCTCTAGCTGTGGAGGTTCTCCCTAAACAGTATAGAAAAGTGTGTTGTATTCTATACAACATTTAGTAGTTATATTTGGTGAATCAAATAGGGTGAGGTGAACCCAACTTTAGAAGGGTGTTTTGCCACTATTATACAAGATGTCTAATGACATATAACCTCGTGTTATCATAAGATAGGGTTGTGCGCATCCACTTGCTGAGTATATCTACGGGCACTACCTATATGATCTTAGAGTTTATTTGAAATATAATATTCACTTGGAAACAGTGGAGATAGTTATATGTCAAGAGAAGACTCACCGTTGTAAAGAAGATGATAGTAATCTTCTCATTTTTCTTTGGGGTCTATTGGGTCAACCAAGGATAATTCTGTGGCCATATAATATCTATTATAACCTAGACGCATGGCCTCCCATGTATGAAGGTTTCCTTGACCACTTCCCAAAGATTTTAATTTCTAAAACAGTTTTTGACTATACTTTTATGTAAAGTACCATTGTAAGGTTGTGATCGAGGCACCATGAGAGTTACATACATTTGTATTAAAACTCATAGTTAACTGTGGTCGTATTCTATACGACAGCTCAACAGTTGTATAAATGAAGTTGTATTTGAATTTTGTACCATGTATCTGGTGACTCAAAATGGGTGATGTATACCGAATTTTGGGGGCGTCACAGTTGGTATCAGAGCTTAGGGATATGGTCGCTGGCGGAGATAAGAGTCTAGAACTAGGAGGGGAGAGACGAGTTATATACTTCGCTAGTGTGTGACTTACCTAAGCTGAAATTGTTTACTTGATAAGTTGACAAATTGTGATATGTCAATTAACCTTTGTTTTGAAGATATATTCTAGAATGATATCTGAAATACAGGAGTTGAGCAATGGAAAAATCATGATATAGAGGATATAACCGGGAAGGTACAATCCAAAAAGAAAGCAAGGTATTCTCATCTCTTCGAATATCAGGTACGTACGTAAATTTCGATGGCGAAATTTCATAAGGAGGGGTGATTGTGAGACCCCGAATTTTATGAAATAAAAGTATTCAATTTTTCTATTTTGGCAAATAGTTAAATTGATAAAAGTTTAAAGTTAAGGGTAATATGTGAATTTTTTTTTTGCAAAGTAAGCTAGTTGATATAAAATATTCGTTGTGTCGGGGAATATTCGATTAGTCGGGGAATATTCTTTTTGTCGGGGAAAATCCGTACGATGGTACAATCATTGGTGGACCCCACAACGGAATTATTGTCGGATTAAGAAAACGACAAAAATATTTTATTGAAAATAACGGCGGAAGTTTTACCATTAATACTGTTAACTACTCGGTAGTAAAAGAACAGTAATATGCGTGGTTGCATAGTAGCACACAGTATTGATTATTGATGCTTATGTGATAAGTCACTCACTTTTGTTTTATTGGTATTATTAATGTAATAAAACAGAAAAGCATTTTATATAAAACAGAATACTTTTATAAAGTTATTCTATAAATAGAATATATTATATTCTATAATGCATAGTATTTTGCATAGTAAAATCTTTTTATATAAAAATGAATACTTTTTATAAAGTTATTCTATAAATAGAATATATTATATTTTATTATGCATAGTGTTGCATAAGTATCTACATAGTATTTTGCATAGTAAAATCTTTTTATATAAAATAGAATACTTTTATAAAGTTATTCGCTTTTTTTAGATTATAAATAGAATATATTATATTTTATTTAAAAGATTTTGCTTTAAATATGAATTTGTCTGTTTAAAGTAAATCAATCTAGACACTTCATGAATTAGTTATTATGCGATCCATTCTTCTATAAATAGAAGCTCGGTCATTCATTATTTCTTATTTAATTCACTGAAACTCTAGAGAGAGAAACTATAGAGAAAGAAGAAAAGTGTTCTGCTACTTCACTACTTCTATATCCAGTACTCTTCTTTCTAAGGTGAAGACATGTGATGAAAATTATCTTCGTCCTGGGTGTGAAGAGGAATTTAGAATCACAATTGTGATTATGAGTTATTCACATGATCGTGGACGGGAATTGTTGATTTATTTTACAGGGATAAAACATTATTGGTGGAATTTTAACATAGAAAAGATAATAGACCTTATGGTCTATTTGACTCTTCTAATGGATTGCTCATTCCGCTGCAACTATGGTTGAAAAGTTTTATCATCTATCATATGTTCTAAATCTATGATTTATTATTGATGAAAGCTATTGATAATTTAATTATCTTTAGTCATGATATTCTTTACTGGGCTAGTTATGCTCACCCTTTCTGCTTCACAATTCCTTTCAGGTAATAAGAGTGTTCTTAGTAAGAATGTTCACGGAATCGAACGGGAATAACAGGGGAATAGAACAGTGGTCTCTAGCTGTGGAGGTTCTCCCTAAACAGTATAGAAAAGTGTGTTGTATTCTATACAACATTTAGTAGTTATATTTGGTGAATCAAATAGGGTGAGGTGAACCCAACTTTGGAAGGGTATTTTGCCACTATCATACAAGATGTCTAATGACATATAACCTCATGTTATCAAAAGACAGGGTTGTGCGCATCCACTTGCTGAGTATATCTACGGGCACTACCTATATGATCTTGGAGTTTATTGGAAATATAATATTAACTTGGAAACAGTGGAGATAGTTATATGTCAAGAGAAGACTCACCATTGGAAAGAAGATGATAGTAATCTTCTCATTTTTTTTTGGGGTCTATTGGGTCAACCAAGGATAATTCTGTGGCCATATGATATCTATTATAACCTAGACGCATAGCCTCCCATGTACGAAGGTTTCCTTGAGCACTTCCCAAAGATTTTAATTTCTAAAACAGTTTTTGACTATACTTTTATGTAAAGTACCAATGTAAGGTTGTGGTCGAGGCACCATGAGAGTTACATACATTTGTATTAAAACTCATAGTTAACTGTGGTCGTATTCTATACGACAGCTCAACAGTTGTATAAATGAAGTTGTATTTGAATTTTGTACCATGTATCTGGCGACTCAGAATGGGTGATGTATACCTAATTTTGGGGGAGTCACAGTTGGTATCAGAGCTTAGGGATATGGTCGCTGGCGGAGATAAGAGTCTAGAACTAGGAGAGGAGAGACGAGTTATATACTTCGCTAGTGTGTGACTTACGTAAGCTGAAATTGTTTACTTGATAAGTTGGAAAATTGTGATATGTCAATTAACCTTTGTTTTGAAGATATATTCTAGAATGATATCTGAAATACAGGAGATGAGCAATGGAAAAATTATGATACAGAGGATATAACCGGGAAGGTACAACCCAAAAAAAAGCAAGGTATTCTCATCTCTTTGAATATCAGGTACGTACGTAAATTTCGAGGGCGGAATTTCATAAGGAGGGGTGATTGTGAGACCCCAAATTTTATGAAATAAAAGTATTCAATTTTTCTATTTTGGTAAATAGTTAAATTGATAAAAGTTTAAAGTTAAGGGTAATATGTGAAATATTTTTTTTGCAAAGTAAGCAAGTTGATATAAAATATTCGTTGTGTCGGGGAATATTCGATTTGTCGGGGAATATTCTTTTTGTCGGGGAATATCCGTACGACGGTACAATCATTGGTGGACCCCACAACGGAATTATTGTCGAATTTAGAAAACGACAAAAATATTTTATTGAAAATAACTGCGAAAGTTTTACCATTAATACTGTTAACTACTCGGTAGTAAAAGAACAGTAATACGCGTGGTTGCATAGTAGCACACATTATTGATTATTGATGCTTATGTGATAAGTCACTCAGTTTTATTTTATTGGTATTATTAATGTAATAAAATGTAAAAGCTTTTATATAAAATGAATACTTTTATAAAGTTATTCTATAAATAGAATATATTATATTCTATAATGCATAGTGTTTTGCATAGTAAAATCTTTTATATAAAAATGTAATACTTTTATAAAGTTATTCTATAAATAGAATATATTATATTTTATTATGCATAGTGTTGCAAAGTGTCTGCATAGTGTTTTGCATAGTAAAATCTTTTTATATAAAACAGAATACTTTATAAAGTTATTCGTTTTATTAGATTATAAATAGAATATATTATATTTTATTTAAAAGATTTTGCTTTAAATATGGACCGTCCGTTTAAAGTAAATCAATCTGGACCGTTCATGAATTAGTTACTATGTAGTCCATTCTTCTATAAATAGAAGCTCATTCATTCATTATTTCTTACGAATTCAGTGAAACTCTATAGAGAGAAACTATAGAGAGAAAGAAGAAAAGTGTTCTGCTACTTCACTACTTCTATATCCAGTACTCTTCTTTCTAAGGTGAAGACAGGTGATGAAAATTATCTTCGTCCTGGGCGCGAAGAGGAATTTAGAATCACAATTGTGATCAAGAGTTATTCACATGATCGTGGACGGGAATTGTTGATTTATTTTATAGGGATAAAACATTATTGGTGGATTTTTAACATAGAGAAGATAATAGACCTTATGGTCTATTTGACTCTTCTAATGGATTGCTCGTTCCGCTGTAACTATAGTTGAAAAGTTTTATCATCTATCATATGTTCTAAATCTCTGATCTATTAAGACTCTGTGTCCTTGACTTCAAGGGAAGTTGGGACAAGTTCTTACCATTGGTGGAGTTTCCTACAACAACAGTTATCAAGCAAGTATTGGCATGGCTCCATTCGAAGCGTTGTATGGAAGAAAGTGTCGTTCTCCCGTATGCTGGGATGAGGTGGGTGAAGCAACGTTGTTGGGACCAGAGTTGGTACGTATGACTACGGAAAAGATTCAAACGATCCGGCAACGTATAAAAACCTCACAAGATCGACAAAAGAGTTATGCTGATCTTCATCGAAAGGACGTGGAATTAGATATAGGAGATCATGTGTTGTTACGTGTTGCTCCATGGAAAGGAGTTACGAGATTTGGAAAGAGAGGAAAGCTCAATCCTCGATTCATCGGCCCATTTTTAATCCTTGATCGAGTAGGAAGTGTGGCCTATAGACTCGCTTTACAGCCAAGTATGTCTCGTGTTCATAACGTTTTTCACATATCCATGTTACATAAATATGTGGAAGACCCGAACCACATTATTGAGTTTGAACCAGGCAAAATAGTGGAAGATTTGACGTATAAAGAGGTTCTTGTTCAAATCTTGGATAAGAAGGAACATATTCTACGCACCAAGGTTATACCTCAAGTCAAAGTTTTGTGGAGAAACCACGATGTTGAGGAAATGACTTGGGAGTTAGAATCTGAAATGAAATTAAGGTATCCTTACCTCTTCGACATACCAGGTACGTACCCTAATTTCGAGGGCGAAATTTCATAAGAGGGGGAGATTGTAAAACCCCAACTTTTTGAATAAAGATGAATTTTCGATAAATATCATTTTTGAATATTATGGAGTGAAATTGATATAATAGTTGTGGGTAATATTTATAAATTTTGCAAAGTACGCAAGTTGTTATATAATATTCGATTGGTCGGGGAATATTCGTATTAACAAGGAATATTCGTATAACGGCACAATCATTGGTGGACCCCATAACGGAATTATTGTCGGATTGAGAAAACGACAAAAATACTTTATGAAAATAACGGCGGAAGTTTTACCGTTAACTATTGAAACACACGGTGTTAAAAAGTACGATGTCTGGCGTGGGTTGCATAGTAGTAGCACACCGGTATTAATTATTGATGCTTAAGTGATAAGTCACTCGGTTTTGTTGGTATTATTAATGTAATAATACGAAAATCTTTTTATATAAAAGCAGAATACTTTTATAAAGTTATTCTATAAATAGAATATATTATATTCTATTATGCATAGTGTTGCATAATTATCGCATAGTATTTTGCATAGTAAAATCTTTTATATAAAGCAGAATACTTTTATAAAGTTATCTGTTTTATTAGATAATAATTAGAATATATTATATTTTATTATGCATAGTGTTTGCATAGTGCCTGCATAGTGTTTGCATAGTAAATTCTTTTATAAAGTTATTCGTTTTATTAGATTATAAATAGAATATATTTTATTTTATTTAAAAGATTTTTCTTTAAATATGGACCGTCAGATTAAAGTAAATCAATCTCTACCGTTCATGAGTTAGTTACTATGCATTCCATTTTTCTATAAATAGAAGCTCATTCATTCATTATTTTCTTACGAATTCACTGAAACTCTAGAGAGATAAACTATAGAGAGAAAGAAGAAAGTATTCTGCTACTTCACTACTTATATATCCAGTACTCTTCTTCTTAAGGTAGGGAATATTATTTGTTATATTCGTAAGGGGTGTTATTCTTTCTTATCCATGAAGAGAACTGTTGTTATTCCATTCTTTATTGTTCTGCTGGAATAACCAGTATACGGGGACTACCTTTGGTGACATTCCTCTATTATTCCGTCTTTACTATTCTCATTTGGAATATCTCGTGTCTGCACGCGTTTACGCCGGACTTGATTAAAACTTTATTATTCATTGGAATATATCACATGCATGCGTTTTTCTGGGACTGGTTAAAATCTTTATTATTATTCTATTGGAATATCATGTATGCATGCGTTTCTGTGCCCAACCCGATTAAAATCCTTATTAGTATTCTGTTGGAATAACCTATCTATGCGAAGTACCGCATGCATGGTGATTTTTGTTGTTATTCCATTCTTTATTATTCTGTTGGAACATCACTTGTCGGTGCAATTAATTTCGCCCGACTTCGGTTCCGTTATTTAGTATTCTCGTTGGAATAACGCATACATCGCAATACCGCATGCATGGTGATTTCTTTTGTTATTCCATTCTTTATTATACTCGGTTGGTTAAAGTTTTGACTTCTATACTCCATGAAATTAGTGGAATATCCTTGATATTTGTGCTTCATCCAGTATCTTTTCATGGAAATATTCTTCTGATCATTCTTGAATTTTACTCTACAAAGAAGTATCATGTTGACAATTTGGACATTAATAGTTCTTGGACAAATTAATTCTTGGACTTGTTTTATTGAATTATTATATCATTGTCATCATCCTCATGTTTATATTATGTTGAAAGTCATCTGTGGCCTGTAGTGAACAGATGGACTTGGTATGATTATGACCAGGGATTAGTCGGTGTAATCATGACCGTAATGTTACAAATGATGTGGTAAAAGTCTTCATTGGCCCGTAGTGCATTGATGGACAGTTGTTGGCATGATCATGACCATTAATGAATTCACAAATATCCTTGGCCATAGTGCAGGGGTGATTCGATGATGTGGAATATTTATTAAGCTGAGTCTCAGCGATAACAGTGATGAAAAACCTTTTTAATCATAAAAGATAGTAGATTTTATTTTCTACTTGACTCTTTTAATGGATTGCTTGTTCCGCTGCAGTTAAACTTGATGTCTATTATATTTTATCAGTTTAACATTGTTGGAGACTAATGATAATTTATTCTACATTATCTTAGTCATAATATTTCTTACTGGGCTAGTTGAGCTCACCCTTCCTTTCACTGTTCTCTTCAGGAAATGAGAATATAGCTGGGACGAGTCGGGGAATGGAGTGATGGTCCAGAGGATAGCATTAGTAGTCCTCACTATTCTGTGAAATAGTGTGATAATAATTGTAATAAGGACTCCTTTTGAGTTTGTATAATCTCTAGTAGATAATATTTGTATTCAAACTCACAGTTTATGTTTTGTCGTATTGTACACGACAGTTGTATTAGTAAAGTTGTATTTGAATTCTGTACCATGTATCTGGCGACCCAAGATGGGTGATGTATACCTAATTTTGGGGGCGTCACAGTTGGTATCAAAGCTTAGGGATATGATCCCTGGCTAAGATGTGAGACTAGAACTAGGAGGGGAGAGACGGGGAATTCCTTTGCTAGTATAACCTACTTAAATTTATTTTGTTTTTAAATTGGTTGGTCAGAGTTTAGAGATATTATGTTACATGTCAATTAACCTTTGTTTTGTGGAAGTATCTGAAAATGACATCCGAAAATGTTGAGAATAGCAATGGAGCACAAGAGACTGTTGAGTCTCCACATATCAATAATCAGGAGAATGTGCATCAGGAAGGCGACAATCCTCATGCAAAAAACAACACTGACCAAATGATGAATGATGGATTGTTCAGAGGCTTTATGCAATTTATGCAACAGCAGGCGAGAGCGGCTCCTGTCCAAAATATAGGTGGAAACACTGGAAACTCTTAGGCGGTCACCGCTAAACAGTTGAAGGAGCTGGGACCACCGGAGTTTAAGGGAGAGCCAAAACCACTTATGGCGGAAGCATGGATAAAGTAGATCACCAAGATATTTGATGTCTTGGGATGCTCCGAGGAGCAAAAGGTTCCCTTTGCCGCCTTTATGTTGCGCGGAGAGGCAGATTACTGGTGGGAATCGGTAAAACGTACTCAACCTGCCGTACTGAAGATGTCTTGGGAGAAGTTCCAAGAGCTGTTCAATGACAAATACTTTCTCGAAAGTATTCGTCACATGAAGGAGGTGGAGTTTATCAAATTGGAGCAAAATAATATGACCGTGTCGCAATACGAGGCAAAATTTGCGGAGTTATCCCGGTTTGCGTCCCACTTGGTGGATAATGAAGAGAGAATGGCGTGAATATTTTTAAGAGGTTTGAAGCCGGAGATACGTCTGTTAGGTTTGTAATATTCATGAACGCAATCAAATTGCAAAAATAAGCGGAAACGTGGAAAATCAGAGTTTAAAAATTTTACAAACCATATACGCGGATCACCCTTTATGCACAATTATTAATTAAATGAAAAATTGAAGAACAAGAATCATACCCTTGAAGATCCGAGCTTCCTCAGGTACAAGTGAAAGTAGTATGCACACAAGCCAATCATGTTTGATGATAAAGCATATACTTTGTAACAATCTTATTCATTTATTAATAAAAAGTATTAATTTATTAAAGGCTTTTAATTATCTACATGATGTTGTTTTATAATATGTGATAAACCCATAGTTTTAAGCAATGCTTTTAGGATAATAATGATGATCATTCTAATGAGATTTAAATTCTTAGAAAGCTTAAAACTAAAATAGTTCCCAATCATTGGATTACTAAATTGGGGATTAGTGAATCCGGATAGATTGGTACATACGTTGCTTGCTCATTGGATGAGGATGATTGATCTCATGATCATTTGTGTGGAGACACTAAAGCAAGTATGTAGGTGCTTATTAGAGAATAAGTTCACTGAACGTGGCTCGCTAAGGAATACCTAATGGAGTTTTACTTGCCCGTCAATAGGAATTCCTGTAGTGATAGTAGTACAAGTGATCCTTGGACTTGATATCATCATAGTATCTTGTGTATGATGAGTTATACTTTGACTTATTCCTTAAGACCCTTAGGGTATATCAAAGGGTATGTTTGGGTATAATAAGTTGTACATGGAGATAATGTATGATCAAAAAAGAATCTACCACTTCTATTAAAAGAAGAGAAATGTCCTATGTGATTCGATAAATGACAACCCAAAGAGTCATTGGTTGCGAGAAATGAAATTAGAAAGGAGTTTCTAATTTGCATTATTTGGAGTTGTGCATTTAAGAGTCGAAATACATATAATTAAATAAAATAAGACTTGATGTAATTCCATGTCTTATATTTAATTGGGACATTGTATGGTGGAAGGATTGAATTGTCTACAGTAACTATTTACTCAAAGGTTCTTTAATGATTAATGTTGAAATCTATATTATCGGAAAGTCGTTGATCGCTAGGGGAGGCTTATCCCTATTGTAGAATAAATATTATTTATTTAAATAAATTAATTGTTTAATTTATTTATTTAAATAAGATTAGAATTATTCTAATTGATTTATTCACAATGGGTTTAATATGGAGAACCTAAAGGGTCACACCATAAAAGGAAGAATAATTATTTAAGAAGTTAATGGCATAATCGTAATAATATGTTATGTATATTTAATTTAATCTATGGTGATAGAATAAATTAAATAGCTTAATATTTATTATTTAATATTTTAGAAATATTAAATATAAATTAATAAGAGGAGTCTTATTAATATTATTACAATTATTATTTTAATTTCTAAAAGAGTTTAGGAATTAATTTAATATAAGTACTCTCATTTATTCCTAATTGGATTAGGAAGAAAAATTAGTTAAAGGAGTTTAATTAATTATCCCTAATAAGATTAGGGAGCTTAATTAATTAAAAGAATTTAATTAATTAAATAAATCCCAATTCCTTAATTGTTAAGGTGGGTTGCCCACATCTATAAATAAGAGGAGTCTTATTATGGGTGAAGTGGTTATTGACTTTTACAATATACGACATAATTCCAATTTGTTGGAGAGTACGCCTTTTCTATAGAGATAGAAAACTAGGGTTGAGCCAATACCCCTTCTTCTTGAAAATTCTTTTTCCTTGGTGGATCACCTCTAGAGGCCAAACACTTGGGTGGCTAACGTTGATCAAAGGAAGGAACCAAACCCGGTGGATTCAAGTTGAACGCGAAAAGGATTGGAGGTGAACTTGTACCTGAGAAAGCTCGAATCTTCAAGGGTATGTTTGTTCTTCATATCTTTTCGTTTAATTAATAATTGTGCATAAAGGGTGATCCCGGTATATGGTTTGTAAATTTTTAAACTCTGATTTTACACGTTTCCGCTAATTTATGCAATTTGATTGCGTTCTTGAATATTACAAACCTTACAGTGGCATCAGAGCCAAACTTTTATGCGAATTATTAATTATTTTAATTTGATACATATATTGATATGTGTTTAGAACAATTTAATTGGGCATAATTTTATTGTATAAAATTTAAAATAAAAAAAAATAATTAAAAAAAAAACGGTACAGTTTTTTTTTTCTCTCGCCGGATTTCAGAATTCGCGAAGTTATTAACTTCAAGGGACCCACGTGGATGCCATAAATGATATTAAGTTGCAGGAGTTAATTTTTTTTTTTTTTTTGGTTAATAAGTGGTCATTCACGTAATTAAAGGAATCAAGTTGCTAACATGCATAAAAATTAAAGTGGCACAGCGTGGCAATTTTTTTTTTTTTTTGTTAGCAGGATGTCACGAAAATCAAGGAGGATATCATATATATATATATATATTATATTAGTTTAGCTTAATATATATATTATATATAGATATATATATATATATATATATTATATTCTTACTTATTTTATAATTAAAATAAAAAGTTTATTTTAATCTTAAAATAAAAGGTTTATTTTAATATTAAAATATAAAGATTTATTTTAATTTTAAAATTAAATTTCATGCTAACTAATTAGAGTTGGAATTGGATTCCATGATAACTAATTGGAGTTGAAATTGGATTTCATGTTTCCTTAAATAAAGGAGTTTATTTAGATATGAAATAAGATTTCATATTATTCAAAATAAAAAAGAGTTTATTTGTGAATATGAAAGAAAATCCGTGTTTCCTTAAATAAAGGAGTTTATTTAAATATGGAATAAGATTTCATATTATTCAAAATAAAGGAGTTTATTTGTGAATAGGAAAGAATATCCGTGTTTCCTTTAATAATTTTTTTTTACTTGGAATTGGATTCCATAATTAATTAAAATAAAGGAGTTTATTTTGATTAAAATTTTGATTAAAATAAAATAGTTTATTTTATTAAAAATTGGATAAATTAAAATAAAATAGTTTTATTTTGATTTAAATTTGGATTAAAATAAAGGAGTTTATTTTGATTCAAAAATAGATTTTATACTAACTATATTTGCCCATTAAATGATATCAATATATATATTAAATGTTTATTATTCATAAGATGAATATTATTTATTGATACATATGGTGATGTGTATGATAATAAATGGGATTGATTATGGACTATTGACCAATATGAATGGATTTTATTTTAGTTGGATGCATGAATGTATGGGTTTTATTAAATGGGGTCTGCGTACCTCGTCTTCTCTATTTTTTTTCTTAATGTAAATTCTATCTCCCTCCTATGTACTTCCCCTTGACTGCTGATCAAGGTTTCTATTTATTTTAAATAGTTTTGTAATTGGAATAGTTAGAATTAATTTTGAAGAATTGGAGATCAGGGAAAAAGGAGCGCTTGAAGACCCGTTTGTAATGGAGCCCGGGTTTAAATGTAATAGTTATATTTAAATATTAATTCTTGCACCCCTAGGGTTTGACCTTTTGGTTCACTTGGTGGCTCTAGTGAACCAAACTAGAATAAAAGTCCATAATCAATCCGGGTAGAATATAGTATTCTATATGTGCATGCTAATACTATATATATTATATATTATGCAAACATGCTTCGCATGTTCATTAATACGACGGCGTATTTTATATATATATGTGCATCGCGCGCTAAACAAGATGAGACAAATTAATAACAAAACCCTCAAATATTTTTTATATTAAGTCCTAAGCGTTCAAAGATATTTGGAATATCGAGCGTCAGCTTCTAGCATGATAAAATTAATAGAGTATTAAATATTTAATATATGAGTTTGTTGTGTCACCACAAGGCAAATATTAAGTATTTAAGATGTTAATTTATCACATTTGATGCTTATAAAGAAAATTGAACAATATTGTTTTGTTGTGTCACCACAAGGATGATATTTTTCTTTTTTGAATATATGGAGTGCTAGGTCGGACTTAACTTGGATAATTTTGATTCGGATGTGCCACCACTTGATCAAAATAATCTAAGAGGCAAAAGAAAAAAGGAGTTGCATAGTTGATGTAATTGACAAAAGTTGTCTATCTATTTATTTATATATAGTTTGTTGTGTCACCACAAGGCTATATATTTGAAATGGGATCCTTATTCTCACTAGCAAATCTCTAATTAGATTTTGCCGAACTATATAAGTGAGGTAATATAGTTTGAAGAAAATAGTGGGATACCAATTTAAAACAAGACCTAATTTATTTTGGTAATTAATAAAAGAATGTAAGTTAAAATGTTGTTAATTACAAATTCATTTTCTGTAATTTTACAATGTCTAAAATTACTATCTTTACTGCGAAGCATATTAGATGCTAAATTAACTGGGGCCAAGAATTAAGCGGATTGGTTAAGGAATTTGAGAATAGTTCTCATTTGAAAAGCTATCTTATGTCCTGTAATACGCCTATCCCTACAATGGTTGCGAATAATGCCTAAGGAAGAAATTGCTACTTTTAGAAAGTGGCAAGATGATGATGCAGTAGTTGGCTCAATGCATCATGCTCGCATCCATGAGTAACTTGAGCTTCGTCGTACATGAAACTATGGATGCTCCTACTATATTTACGCACATCAAGTAGTTGATGGTGAGGAAAGTAGGACTAATAGATATCAAATATCTAAGGAGCTCTTCCGATCTAGAATGGCCAATGGCACTATATAAATGAGACAAAAAAAGTTCTTAACATAATCAATTTGATTGATCAATTAGACAACTGGTTTTGTCATGGATGGAGAGTTGATCCAAGATTTGATCTTGCACTCACTCCGGACTCCTTTCACTAATTGTGAATTTTTCATATAAACAAGCTAGATATCGACTTTCTTTGATTTGCTTATCGTGTTGAAAAATGTTGAGAGTCACTTTCAACCAAGAAAGACCATGTCTTCTTTGGTAGGGGCAAAAGATCTTACGAAAAGAAGAGCGATTTAAAGAAAGAAGCTAGAAAGAAAGGCGTAAACAAAGGATAATAAGAATAAAAGCGTCACGGATAGCAAAGGAGTTTGCTTCCTTGCAATAAGCCCTGGACACTAGAAAGAAGCGCTGAAGAAGCATCTTGCGAAGCTAACCAAAGAAGCTTAGTGAAGTTTTGGTTACAAATACAAATTTGTTCATGATTTAAAATAATTTTTTTTCTTTAAGTCAAGGTTCTACTTGGGTATTGGATACCGACTTTGGTTATCATAAATATAGATTTATGAAGGGACCAAGCAGAAGTAGAAAGTTAAACAAATATAAGTAATTCTATATGTGGAAAATGAAGCAAAGGTTGTTGCATTAGCTATAGAAACTTATAGTTTAGCACTGCCTACGGGCAAATCTATTAAGTCAATAAGTTGTTATTGTATTCCAATTCTTGTTAAAAAAATATTATTTCCATTTTATTGTTGGACAATGAAATCTTTGGTATTATAATTAAGAACAATTGTTGTTCTATTTATAATAATAATATTTTGTATAGAACTGGAATATTACTTAATAAATTTTGTATACTTGACTTAAATGAAAATAATTTTGCATATTGAACAAATTAGTGTAAGAAAAGGAGATGATCATTCAAAGAGTTGAATGTGTGTATTTGCTAAAATACAAGTGTGAATTATTTGAAAGGTTCAAAGAATTCAGAAGTGAAATAAATTGGCAATGTATTAAGATTCTTTGATTAGATCAAGGAATAAATACTTGTGCAATAAGTTTCTAGATCATCTCAAATGGTTTTCTCATAATGGACACATCCTGATACGCAATAATTGATTGATGTATTTGAAAGGAAAAATTGTACCTTGGTGGACATGGTGCGGTCCATAATGATTTTACCGAGCATTCCAAGATCCCCTCAGGATCATGTCCTAGAAATGGTCGCATATCTCTGAAAAGGTAACCTCAAAATCCGCCCCAAGACTCCATAAAAGTTATGGACGGGGAGGATTCCTAATCTTAAGTATGTTAAGATAAGGGTTTGTCAACTTATGTGAAAAGGTTTGAAGAAGGATAAGCTTGGGACAAGATTTGACATGTCTGATTTGTGGGACATCCTAAAGTAAGTTTAGGGTATATGTTCTATAATTCTACTTAGCAAAAGGTGTTTGTTGTTAAAACACGCATGACCTTCTAAGATAAAGGTGTTTATCATTAAAAGGGCCTAGTGGGAGGATAATAGATCTTGAAAAGTTCAAGAACCACAAAACACTATAAGTCAAATAAGAGGAACCTGTAGATAGACATATTGTACCACAAATGAATCAGATATATCCGAAATAGTATTGAAGATACCTAGGAGGTATGGATTCATCATGGATAATGATGATGAAGTGCAGCATCATAGAAGATGATGATCCGAGTTACATCTGATGAGGTAAGAGTTTTAGTGTGTACAAAAGGGTCAGTGGGAGCGTCTTGAAATTTCTAATATTATATGTTGATATACTACGGATGAGGAATTACATACCAATGCTACAATCAGTAAAGATAAAGTTGTCTAAACAATCCTCCATGAATGATTTGGGAAGAGTATCATTATTGGGGATGCAAATCTATATAGATAGATTTAAAAGGATGCTCAACATAACCCAAGGCGTATATTCATTTGATGCTAAAGTCGTTTAGCATGGCAAACTCCAAGAGATGTCTCATGTCGATGAGCTATGGAGTGTATCTCTCTTAATAGTCCCCACAGACTCCTGAAAAGAGAGATCGCATGAGTGACTATCATGTATGCAATGAAATATACAAGATCTAATGTTGATCGGTCATAATACGGAGAAGATCACACGTAAAGCGGTGAAAAACATCTTAAAGTTCTTAAGCAAGCACTAAGGATGTGATCATATTCATGGTGGGTCTAAATGAAAACTAGAGGCTTAATGGACTCAAGTTTTTCAGATGAGACCAAGATGATGAAAAAAATCCACTTTAAGGTAAAGCGTTATCTTGAAGCAATTGGTGCGTTGAATTGGAAAGGTTTCAAAATGAAAAAAGAGTTCTTTGGTTTAGTGATAAAGACAAAGTATATAGCTATAAATGAAAGCTGCAAGTTGATTGTTTGGATTAAAAGTTCATTCTGAACTAGGAATAGTTCCTAAGTCTCATCTTAGATCTAAACATGTGTTGTGGCACTTTCATTTGATTATTAGAATCATTGAAGATGGGAAATCACTATAGAGATAGTGGACTCTCATGAACTACATTACATATCCATTAACTAAAGCTTATCCAATGTTGGGATAATCGTCACTTTAGAAGAAGAGTATGAGATACCATGACGATTGGCTTTAGTGCAAGTGGGAGATTGAAAGTAGTATGCACACAAGCCAATCATGTTTGATGATAAAGCATATACTTTGTAACAATCTTATTCATTTATTAATAAAAGTATTAATTTATTAAAGGCTTTTAATTATCTACATGATGTTGTTTTTTTATAATATGTGATAAACCCATAGTTTTAAGCAATGCTTTTAGGATAATGATGATGATCATTCTAATGAGATCTAAATTCTTAGAAAGCTTAAAACTAAAATAGTTCCCAATCATTGGATTACTAAATTGGGGATTAGTGAATCCGGATAGATTGGTACATACGCGTTAACTTGCTCATTGGATGAGGATGATTGATCTCATGATCATTTGTGTGGAGACACTAAAGCAAGTATGTAGGTGCTTATTAGAGAATAAGTTCCTTTGAGCGTGGCTCGCTAAGGAATACCTAATGGAGTTTTACTTGCCTGTCAATAGGAATTCCTGTAGTGATAGTAGTACAAGTGATCCTTGGACTTGATATCATCATAGTATCTTGTGTATGATGAGTTATACTTTGACTTATTCCTTAAGACCCTTAGGGTATATCAAAGGGTATGCTTGGGTATAATAAGTTGTACATGGAGATAATGTATGATCAAAAAAGAATCTACCACTTCTATTAAAAGAAGAGAAATGTCTATGTGATTCGATAAATGACAACCCAAGTAGTCCTTGGCAAGGCGAGAATGAAATTAGAAATGAGTTTCTAATTTGCATTATTTGAGTTGTGCATTTAAGAGTCAAAATACATATAATTAAATAAAATAAGACTTGACAAGTAATTCCATATCTTATATTTAATTGGGACATTGTATGGTGGAAGGATTGAATTATGCGGTAACTATTTACTCAAAGGTTCTTTAATGATTAATGTTGAAATCTATATTATACGGAAAGTCGTTGATCATTAGGAGGCTTATCCCTATTGTAGAATAAATATTATTTATTTAAATAAATTAATTGTTTAATTTATTTATTTAAATAAGATTAGAATTATTCTAATTGATTTATTCACAACCGGTTTAATATGGAGAACCTAAAAAGGGTCACACCATAAAAGGAAGAATAATTATTTAAGAAGTTAATGGCATAATCGTAATAATATGTTATGTATATTTAATTTAATCTATGGTGATAGAATAAATTAAATAGCTTAATATTATTATTTAATATTTTAGAAATATTAAATATAAATTAATAAGAGGAGTCTTATTAATATTATTACAATTATTATTTTAATTTCTAAAAGAGTTTAGGAATTAATTTAATATAAGTACTCTCATTTATTCCTAATTGGATTAGGAAGAAAAATTAGTTAAAGGAGTTTAATTAATTATCCCTAATAAGATTAGGGAGCTTAATTAATTAAAAAGAATTTAATTAATTAAATAAATCACAATTCCTTAATTGTTAAGGTGGGTTGCCCACATCTATAAATAAGAGGAGTCTTATTATGGGTGAGGTGGTTATTGACTTTTTACAATATACGACATAATTCCAATTTGGAGAGAGCACGCCTTTTCTATAGAGATAGAAAACTAGGGTTGAGCCAATACCCCTTCTTCTTGAAAATTCTTTTTCCTTGGTGGATCACCTCTAGAGGCCAAACACTTGGGTGGCTAACGTTGATCAAAGGAAGGAACCAAACCCGGTGGATTCAAGTTGAACGCGAAAAGGATTGGAGGTGAACTTGTACCTGAGGAAGCTCGAATCTTCAAGGGTATGTTTGTTCTTCATATCTTTTCGTTTAATTAATAATTGTGCATAAAGGGTGATCCCGGTATATAGTTTGTAAATTTTTAAACTCTGATTTTACACGTTTTTGCTAATTTATGCAATTTGATTGCGTTCTTGAATATTACAAACCTTACAGTGGCATCAAAGCCAAACCTTTATGCGAATTATTAATTGTTTTAATTTGATACATATATTGATATATGTTTAGAACAATTTAATTGGGCATAATTTTATTGTATAAAATTTAAAATAAAAAAAAAAAAACAGTACAGTTTTTTTTTTCTCTCGCCGGATTTCAGAATTCGCGAAGTTATTAACTTCAAGGGACCCACGTGGATGCCATAATTGATATTAAGTTGTAGGAGTTAATTTTTTTTTTTGGTTAATAAGTGGTCATTCACGTAATTAAAGGAATCAAAATATTTAACACTTACGCGATAAATTATTAGGCCCAATAGTGCATTTTTTTTTTTTTTTGTTAGCGAGGATGTCACGAAAATCAAGGATATCATATATATATATATATATATATATATATATATATATATATATATATAGTTATATATATATATATATATATATATATATATATATATATATATATATATATATATATATTCTTACTTATTTTATAATTAAAATAAAAGTTTATTTTAATCTTAAATAAAAGGTTTATTTTAATATTAAAATATAAAGATTTATTTTAATTTTAAAATTAAATTTCATGCTAACTAATTAGAGTTGGAATTGGATTCCATAATAACTAATTGGAGTTGAAATTGGATTTCATGTTTCCTTAAATAAAGGAGTTTATTTAGATATGAAATAAGATTTCATATTATTCAAAATAAAAGAGTTTATTTGTGAATATGAAAGAAAATCCGTGTTTCCTTAAATAAAGGAGTTTATTTAAATATGGAATAAGATTTCATATTATTCAAAATAAAGGAGTTTATTTGTGAATAGAAAAAGAATATAAGTGTTTCCTTTAATAATAATTTTTTTTACTTGGAATTGGATTCATAATTAATTAAAATAAAGGAGTTTATTTTGATTAAAATTTTGATTAAAATAAAATAGTTTATTTTATTAAAATTGGATAAATTAAAATAAAATAGTTTTATTTTGATTTAAATTTGGATTAAAATAAAGGAGTTTATTTTGATTCAAAAATAGATTTTATACTAACTATATTTGCCCATTAAATGATATCAATATATATATTAAATGTTTATTATTCATAAGATGAATATTATTTATTGATACATATGGTGATGTGTATGATAATAAATGGGATTGATTTATGGACTATTGACCCGATATGAATGGATTTTATTTTAGTTGGATGCATGAATGTATGGGTTTTATTAAATGGGGTCTGCGTACCTCGTCTCTCTCTTTTTTTTCTTAATGTAAATTCTATCTCCTCCTATGTACTTCCCTTGATTCACGATCAAGGTTTCTATTTATTTTAAATAGTTTTGTAATTGGAATAGTTAGAATTAATTTTGAAGAATTGGAGATCAAGGAAAAAGGCGCTTGAAGACCCGTTTGTAATGGAGCAGGGTTTAAATGTAATAGTTATATTTAAATATTAATTCTTGCACCCCTAAGGTTTGACCTTTTGGTTCACTTGGTGGCTCTAGTGAACCAAACTAGAATAAAAGTCCATAATCAATCAAGGGTAGAATATAGTATTCTATATGTGCATGCTTATACTATATATATTATATATTATGCAAACATGCTTCAGCATGTTCATTAATATGACGCGTATTTTATATATATATATATGCATGCGCTAAACAAGATGAGACAAATTAATAACAAACCCCTCAAATATTTTTTTATATTAAGTCCTAAGCGTTCAAAGATATTTGGAATATCGAACGTCGCCTTCTAGCATGATAAAATTAATAGAGTATTAAATATTTAATATGAGTTTGTTGTGTCACCACAAGGCAAATATTAAGTATTTAAGATGTTAATTTATCACATTTGATGCTTATAAAGAAAATTGAACAATATTGTTTTGTTGTGTCACCACAAGGATGATATTTTTCTTTTTTGAATATATGGAGTGCTAGGTCGGACTTAACTTGGATAATTTTGATTCAGATGTGCCACCACTTGATCAAAATAATCTAAGAGGCAAAAGAAAAGGAGTTGCATAGTTGATGTAATTGACAAAAGTTGTCTATCTATTTATTTATATATAGTTTGTTGTGTCACCACAAGGCTATATACATTTGAAATGGGATCCTTATTCTCACTAGCAAATCTTTAATTAGATTTTGCTTAGAACTATATAAGTGAGGTAATATAGTTTGAAGAAAATAGTGGGAGATACCAATTTAAAACAAGACCTAATTTATTTTGGTAATTAATAAAAGAATGTAAGTTAAAATGTTGTTAATTACAAATTCATTTACAGAATTTTACAATGTCTAAAATTACTATCACTGCGAAGCATATTAGATGCTAAATGATGCTAAATTTAAGGAATTTGAGAATCAATTGAAAGCTATCTTATTAAAGCGGATTGGTTAAGGAATTTGAGAAGAATAGTTCATAGTAAGTGAAAAGCTATCTTATGTCCTTTATACGCCTATCCCTGCAATGGTTGCGATAGACAATGCCTCCGAGGAAGAAATTGCTACTTTTAAAAGTGGCATGGCAAGATGATGCATAGTTGGCTCGATGCATCATGCTTCGCATTCATCCATGAGTAATGAGCTTGTTGTGTCAAACAATGAAACTATGGATGCTCCTCATTGTTAGGTTTGTAATATTCATGAGCGCAATTCAAATTGCATAAAAAAAATGCTAAGCGCGTGTAAAATCGAGTTTAAAAAATTTACAAACCATATACCCGGATCACCCTTTATGCACAATTATTAATTAAGCGAAAAGATAAAGAATAAAATCATACCCTTGAAGATCGAGCTTCCTCGGTACAAGTTCACCTCCAAATCCTTTCGCGTTCAACTTGAATCACCAGGGTTTGGTTCCTTCCTTTGATCGGCGTTAGCCACCCGTATGTTTGGCCTCTAGAGGTGATCCACCAAGGAATAATAATGATTCAAGAAAAGGGTGGTTGGCTAAACCTTAGTTTTTCTATCTCTATAGAAAGGGTGTACTCTCCCAACAATTGGAATTATGTCGTATGTTGAAAAAGTCAACCACCCACAACCACCCATAATAAGACTCCTATTATTTATAGATGTGGGCAACCCACCTTAACAATTAAGGAATTGGGATTTATTTAATTAATTAAATTCTTTTAATTAATTAAGCTCCCTAATCTTATTAGGGATAATTAATTAAACTCTTTTAACTAATTTTCCTTCCTAATCCAATTAGGAATAAATGAGAGTACTTATATTAAATTAATTCCTAAACTCTTTTAGAAATTAAAATAATAATAATTGTAATAATATTAATAAGACTCCTCTTATTAATTTATATTTAATATTTCTAAAATATTAAATAATAAATATTAAGCTATTTAATTTATTCTATCATTATAGATTAAATTAAATATACTTAACATATTATTACGATTATGCCATTAACTTCTTAAATAATTATTCTTCCTTTTTATGGTGTGACCCTTTAGGTTCTCCATATTAAATAGGTTGTGAATAAATCAATTAGAACAATTCTAATCTTATTTAAATAAATAAATTAAACAATTAATTTATTTAAATAAATAATATTTATTCTCTGATAGGGATAAGCCTCCTAGCGATCAGCGACTTTCGAGATAATATAGATTTCAACATTAATCATTAAAGAACCTTTGAGTAAATAGTTCTGCAAATACAATTCAATCCTTCCACCATCTGATGTCCCAATTAAATATAAGACATGGAATTCTTGTCAAAGTCTTATTTTATTTAATTATATGTATTTCGACTCTTAAATGCACTGACTCAAATAATGCAAATTAGAAACTCCTTTCTAATTTCATTACGCCTTAACCAAGGACTCTTTGGGTTGTCATTTATCGAATCACATAGGACATTTCTCTTCTTTTATTAGAAGTGGTAGATTCTTTATTGATCATACATTATCTCCATATACAACTTATTATACCCAAGCATACCCTTTGATATACCCTAAGGGTCTTAAGGAATAAGTCAAAGTATAACTCATCATACACAAGATACTTATGATGATCTCAAGTCAAGGATTACTTGTACTACTATCACTACTGAAATCCTATTGACGAAGCAAATAAAACTCCATTAGGTATTCCTTAGCGAGCCACGTTCGGTGAACTTATTCTCTAATAAGCACCTACATACTTGCTTTAGTGTCTCCACACAAATGATCATGAGATCAATCATCCTCATCCAATGAAGCAAGAAACAGCGTATGTACCAATCTATCCGGATTCACTAATCCCCAATTTTGTAATCAATGATTGGGAACTATTTTAGTTTTAAGCTTTCTAAGAATTTAGATCTCATTAGAATGATCATCATCATTATTCTAAAAGCATTGCTTAAAACTATGGGTTTATCACATATTATAAAAGCGACATCATGTAGATAATTAAAAGCCTTTAATAAATTAATACTTTTTATTAATAAATGAATAAGATTATTTACAAAGTATATGCTTTATCATCAAACATGATTGGCTTGTGTGCATACTACTTTCAATCTCCCACTTGCACTAAAGCCGATCGCCATGGTAACTCATACTCTTCTTCTCTAAGTGGCGATTATCCTGCTTTGTTGGATAAGCTTTAGTTAATGGATATGTAATGTTGTTCATGAGAGTCCACTATCTCTATAGTGATTTCCCATCTTTCAATGATTCTAATAATCAAATGAAAGTGCCACAACACATGTTTAGATCCAAGATGAGACTTAGGAACTATTCCTAGTTACGTAATGAACTTTTAATCCAAACAATCAACTTGCGACTTCATTTATAGCTATATACTTTGTCTTTATCACTAAACCAAACAACTCTTTCTTTGTTTGGAACCTTTCAATTCAACGCACCTTTGTTCAAGATAACGCTTTACCTTAAAGTGGATTTTTTATCAAATCTTAGTGCATCGAAAAAACTTGAGTCTGTAAAGCCCTCTAGTTTTAATTTAGACCCACCATGAATATGATCACATCCTTAGTCTTGGGTTAAGCACTTTAAGATGTTTTTCAGCGACTCATAGTGAACTTCTCCATAATATGGTGATCAACATCGGGTCTCGTACATTTCATTGCATACATGATTGTCACTCATGCGACTCTCTCTTTTCGAGAGTGCGTGGGGACTATTAAGAGATTCACTCCATAGCTCATCGACATGAGACATCTCTTGGAGTTTGCCATGCTAAAGCGACTTTAGCATCAAATGAATATCGTTCCTTGGGTTAAGTCGAGCATCCTCTTAAATCTATCTATATAGATTTATATCCCCAATTAAGATACTCTTCCAAATCATTCATGGAGGAATGTTTAGACAACTTTATCTTTCTTGATTGTAGCATTGGTATGTCATTCCTTATCCGTAGTATATCAATATATAATACTAGGAATGTCACGATGCTCCCACTGACCCTTTTGTACACACTAGAAGTCTTACATCATGATAAAATGTAACTCTGGATCATCATCTTCTATGATGTGTACCTCATCATCATCATCATGATGAATCCATACCTCTAGGTATCTTGATCATACTATTCAGATCCATGATTCGGATTTGTGGTACAATAGGTTTATCTCTGAGGTTCCTCTTATTTGACTTATAGTGTTTTGTGGTTCTTGAACTCTTCAAGATCTATTATCCTCCCACTAGCCCTTTCAATGATAAACACCTTTATCTTAGAAGGCAGCGTGTTTCATAACAAACACCTTTTGCTAAGTAGAATTATAGAACATATACCCTAAACTTACTTTAGGATGTCCCACAAATCGACACTTGTCAAATCTTGTCCCAAGCTTATCCTTTGAAACCTTTTCACATAAGTTGGACAACCCCTTATCTTAACATACTTAAGATTAGGAATCCTCCCTGTCCATAACTTTTATGGAGTCTTGGGGCTGGATTTTGAGGTTACCTTTTCGTAGATATGTAGCCATTTCTAGGACATTATCCCAGAAGGATATTGGAATGTCGGTAAAATCATTATGGACCGCACCATGTCCAACAAGGTACGATTTTTCATTCAGATACATCAATCAATTATTGCGTATCAGGATGTGTCCATTATGAGAAAACCATTTGAGATGATCTAGAAACTTATTGCACAAGTATTTATTCCTTGATCTAATCAAAGAATCTTAATACTTTGCCAATTTGTTTCACTTCTGAATTCTTTGAACCTTTCAAATAATTCACACTTGTATTTTAGCAAATACACACATTCAACTCTTTGAATGATCATCTCCTTTTCTTATACTAATTTGTTCAATATGCAAAATTATTTTCATGTAAGTCAAGTATACAAAATTTATTAAGTAATATTCCAGTTCTATACAAAACATTATTATTATAAATAGAACAACAATTGTTCTTAATTATAATACCAAAGATTTCATTGTCCAACAATAAAATGGAAATAATATTTTTAACAAGAACTGGAATACAATAACAACTTATTGACTTAATAGATTTGCCAGTAAGCATTGCTAAACTATAAGTTTCTATGGCTAATGCGGCAACCTTTGCTTCATTTTCCACACATAGGATTACTTATATTTGTTTAACTTTTACTTACATTTGGTCCCTTCATAAATCTATATTTATGATAACCAAAGTCGGTATCAATACCCAAGTAGAACCTTGACTTAAAGAAAAATTTATTTCAATCATGAACAAAATTGTATTATATAGAAACTTCACTAAGCTTCTTTGGTTAGCCTCTCGCAAGATGCTTCTCATGAGTTTCTTTTCGGTGTCGGGCTTATAGCGGTGGAAGCAAACTCCTTTGCTATCCGTATCGATTTTGTTCTTATTATCCTTTGTTTATGCCTTTCTATTTACCTTCTTTGAATCGTTCTTCTTTTGGAAGATCCTTTGGCCCCTACCGGTAAGACATGGTCTTTCTTGGTTGGAAAGTGACTCTCATCATTTTTCAACATGTTAAGCAAATCATGAAGGCGATATCTAGCTTGTTTATATGAAAAATTCACAACAATTGTGAAAGGAGTAGGGAGTGAGTGCAAGATCAAATCTTGGCTCAACTCTCCATCCATGACAAAACATGTTGTCTAATTGATCAATCAAATTGATTATGTTAAGAACTTTTTATGCATCTTTATAGTGCCATTGGCCATTCTAGATCGGAAGAGCTCCTTAGATGTCGATATCTATCGGTCCTACTTTCCTCACCATCAACTACTTGATGTGCGGGGAATATAGTAGGAGCATCCATAGTTTCATCTTGTATTTGAAGCTCGTTACTCATGGATCGAGCATGATGCATTGAGCCAATTGTGCATCATCTTGCCACTTTCTAAAAGTAGCAATGTCTTCCTCAGAGGCATTATGCGCAACCATTGCGAGGATAGGCGTATTAAGGACATAAGATAACTTTTGACTATGAGAACTATTCTCAAATTCCTTAACCAATCCTTTTAATTGGTTTGGTTAATTTAGCATCTAATATGCTTCATGATGATAGTAATTTTAGACATTGTAAAATTACGTAAATGAATTTGTAATTAACAACATTTTAACATACATTCTTTTATTAATTACCAAAATAAATTAGGTCTTGTTTTAAATTGGTATCTCCCACTATTTTCTTCAAACTATATTACCCTCACTTATATAGTTAAAGCAAAATCTAATTAAAGATTTGCTAGTGAGAATAAGGATCCCATTTCAAATGTATATAGCCTTGTGGTGACACAACAAACTATATATAAATAAATAGGTAGACAACTTTTGTCAATTACATCAACTATGCAACTCCTTTTCTTTTGCCTCTTAGATTATTTTGATCAGTGGTGGCACATCAGAATCAAAATTATCCAAGTTAAGTCCGACCTAGCACTCCATATATTCAAAAAGAAAAATATCATCCTTGTGGTGACACAACAAAACAATATTGTTCAATTTTCTTTATAAGCATCAAATGTGATAAATTAACATCTTAAATACTTAATACTTGCCTTGTGGTGACACAACAAACTCATATTAAATATTTAATACTCTATTAATTTTATCATGCTAGAAAGCGACGTTCGATATTCCAAATATCTTTGAGCGCTTAGGACTTAATATAAAAATTGAGGGGTTTGTTATTAATTTGTCTCATCTTGTTTAGCGCGCGCACACATATATATATAAAATACGCGCGTTATATTAATGAACATGCGAAGCATGTTTGCATAATATATAATATATATAGTATAAGCATGCACATATAGAATACTATATTCTCTCCGGATTGATTATGGACTTTTATTCTAGTTTGGTTCACTAGAGCCACCAAGTGAACCAAAAGGTCAAACTCCCTAAAGGGTGCAAGAAATAATATTTAAATATAACTATTACATTTAAACTTAGGGCTCCATTACAAAGCGGGTCTTCAAGCGCTCCTTGCTCCTTGATCTCTAATTCTTCAAAATTAATTCTAACTATTCCTATTACAAAACTATTTAAAATAAATAGAAACCTTGATCGTGATCGAGGGAAGTACATAGGAGGAGATAGAATTTACATTAAGAAAAAATTAGAGAAGGCAGTCTGTGAGACCCCATTTAATAAAACCCATACATTCATGCATCCAACTAAAATAAAATCCAATCACATTGGTCGATAGTCATAATCAATCCCATTTATTATCATACACATCACCATATGCATCAATAAATAACATTCATCTCATGAATAATAAACATTTAATATATATATTTATATCATTTAATGGGCAAATTTAGTTAGTATAAAATCTATTTTGAATCAAAATAAACTCCTTTATTTTAATCCAAATTTAAATCAAAATAAAACTATTTTATTTTAATTTATATCAATTTTGAATAAAATAAACTATTTTATTTTAATCAAAATTTTAATCAAAATAAACTCCTTTATTTTAATTAATTATGGAATCAATTCCATGTATAAAAAAAATCTTTAATTAAAATAAACTCTTTTATTTTAATTAATTATGGAATCAATTCCATGTGTAAAAAAAAATAATATTAAAGGAAACACGGATTATCTTTCCTATTCACAAATAAACTCCTTTATTTTGAATAATATGAAATCTTATTCCATATTTTTCCTATTCACAAATAAACTCTTTTATTTTGAATAATATGAAATCATATTTCATATCTAAATAAACTCCTTTATTTAAGGAAATTAGGATTCTCTTTCCTATTCACAAATAAACTCCTTTATTTTGAATAATATGAAATCTTATTTCATATCTAAACAAACTCCTTTATTTAAGGAAAGATGGATTTACTTTCTATTCACAAATAAACTCCTTTATTTTAGGAAAAATAAAATCCAATTTCAACTCCAATTAGTTATCATGGAATCCAATTCCAACTCTAATTAGTTAGCATGAAATTCTAATTTTAAAATTAAAATAAAATCTTTTTATTTTAATATTAAAATAAACCTTTTATTTTAAGATTAAAATAAACCTTTTTATTTTAATTATAAAATTATTAAAATTAAAATAAAACTTTATATTTTAATATTAAAATAAACCTTTTATTTTAAAATTAAAATAAAACTTTTATTTTAATATATAATAAATAAGAATATATATATATATATATATATATATATATATATATATATATATATATATATATATATATATATATAATATATATATATATATATATATATATATATATTTTTTTTCTTTATTTTCTTGAAAATTATTGCCCTTGATTTCCGTGCCTCAAGCATTTCAGGTTTTTTTTTTAATTTTATTTTTTTTTGATTTTTTTTTTTAATGTCTTGGTGCATGGCATGCATTAAAACATATATATTTAAAATAAAGGTTATCACGTAAAGGTTTCACGTAAAGGTTTATCATTTAAAAAAAAAAAAAAAAAAAAAATTTTTTTTTTTTTTTAATAAATTTTATCTGATAAAATTATGCCCAATTAAATTGTTCTAAACACATATCAATATACATATCAAATTAAAACAATTAATAATTAGCATAAAGGTTTGGCTCGATACCCTTTATTAGGTTTGTAATATTCATGAGCCGCAATCAAATTGCATAAAAAATGCTAAGCGTGTAAAATCGAGTTTAAAAATTTACAAACCATATACCGGATCACCCTTTATGCACAATTATTAATTAAGCGAAAAAGATAAAGAATAAAATCATACCCTTGAAGATCGAGCTTCCTCAGTACAAGTTCACCTCCAAATCCTTTCGCGTTCAACTTGAATCCACAAGGGTTTGGTTCCTTCCTTTGATCAACGTTAGCCACCCATATGTTTGGCCTCTAGAGGTGATCCACCGAGGAATAATAATGATTGAAGAAAAGGGTGGTTGGCTAAACCTTAGTTTTTCTATCTCTATATAAAAGGTGTCTCTCCAACAATTGGAATTATGTCGTATGTAAAAAAAAAGTCAACCCACAACCACCCATAATAAGACTCCTCTTATTTATAGATGTGGGCAACCCACCTTAACAATTAAGGAATTGGGATTTATTTAATTAATTAAATTCTTTTAATTAATTAAGCTCCCTAATCTTATTAGGGATAATTAATTAAACTCCTTTAACTAATTTTCCTTCCTAATCCAATTAGGAATAAATGAAGTACTTATATTAAATTAATTCCTAAACTCTTTTAGAAATTAAAATAATAATAATTGTAATAATATTAATAAGACTCCTCTTATTAATTTATATTTAATATTTCTAAAATATTAAATAATAAATATTAAGCTATTTAATTTATTCTATCACCATAGATTAAATTAAATATATACTTAACTTATATTATTACGATTATGCCATTAACTTCTTAAATAATTATTCTTCCTTTTATGGTGTGACCCTTTAGGTTCTCCATATTAAATAGGTTGTGAATAAATCAATTAGAACAATTCTAATCTTATTTAAATAAATAAATTAAACAATTAATTTATTTAAATAAATAATATTTATTCTACAATAGGGATAAGCCTCCTAGCGATCAACGACTTTCCGGATAATATAGATTTCAACATTAATCATTAAAGAACCTTTGAGTAAATAGTTACCGTACAATTCAATCCTTCCACCATCTGATGTCCCAATTAAATATAAGGCATGGAATTCTTTGTTAAGTCTTATTTTATTTAATTATATGTATTTCGACTCTTAAATGCACAACTCCAAATAATGCAAATTAGAAACTCCTTTCTAATTTCATTACGCCTTAATAACCGAGGACTCTTTGGGTTGTCATTTATCGAATCACATAGGACATTTCTCTTCTTTTATTAGAAGTGGTAGATTCTTTATTGATCATACATTATCTCCATGTATAACTTATTATACCCAAGCATACCCTTTGATATACCCTAAGGGTCTTAAGGAATAAGTCAAAGTATAACTCATCATACACAAGATACTATGATGATCTCAAGTCAAGGATTACTTGTACTACTATCACTCTGAGAATTCCTATTGACGGTGAGTATAAAACTCCATTAGGTATTCCTTAGCGAGCCCGTTAGTGAACTTATTCTCTAATAAGCACCTACATACTTGCTTTAGTGTCTCCACACAAATGATCATGAGATCAATCATCCTCATCCAATGAGCAAGCAATGTATGTACCAATCTATCCGGATTCATTAATCCCCAATTTAGTAATCCAATGATTGGGAACTATTTTAGTTTTAAGCTTTCTAAGAATTTAGATCTCATTAGAATGATCATCATCATTATTTTAAAAGCATTGCTTAAAACTATGGGTTTATCACATATTATAAAACAGCATCATGTAGATAATTAAAAGCCTTTAATAAATTAATATTTTTTATTAATAAATGAATAAGATTGTTACAAAGTATATGCTTTATCATCAAACATGGTTGGCTTGTGTGCATACTACTTTCACCTACTATATTCCTGCACATCAAGTAGTTGATGGTGAGGAAAGTAGGACTGATAGATATCAGATATCTAAGGAGCTCTTCCGATCTAGAATGGCCAATGGCACTATAGTACAGACAAAAAGTTCTTAACATAATCAATTTGATTGATCAATTAGGACAACTGGTTTTGTCATGGATGGAGAGTTGAGCCAAGATTTGATCTTGCACTCACTCCCGGACTCCTTTCACAATTGTTGTGAATTTTTCATATAAACAAGCTAGATATCAGCTTTGCTGATTTGCTTATCGTGTTGAAAAATGTTGAGAGTCACTTTCCAACCAAGAAAGACCATGTCTTATTGGTAGGGGCCAAAGGATCTTCTGAAAAGAAGAACGATTCAAAGAAGGTAAACAGAAAGGCGTAAACAAAGGATAATAAGAATAAAAGCGTCACGGATAGCAAAGGAGTTTGCTTCCCTTCGCAATAAGCTGGAGACACTAGAAAGAAAGCTGCAAGAAGCATCTTGCGAGAAGCTAACCAAAGAAGCTTAGTGAAAGTTTTGGTTTACAAATACAAATTTGTTCATGATTTAAAATAATTTTTTCTTTAAGTCAAGGTTCTACTTGGGTATTGGATACCGACTTTGGTTATCATAAATATAGATTTATGAAGGGACCAAGCAGAAGTAGAAAGTTAAACAAAGATAAGTAATTCTATATGTGGAAAATGAAGCAAAGGTTGTTGCATTAGCTATAGAAACTTATAGTTTAAAGATCGCTTACTGGGCAAATCTATTAAGTCAATAAGTTGTTATTGTATTCCAATTCTTGTTAAAAAATATTATTTCCATTTTATTGTTGGACAATGAAATCTTTGGTATTATAATTAAGAACAATTGTTGTTCTATTTATAATAATAATATTTTGTATAGAACTGGAATATTACTTAATAAATTTTGTATACTTGACTTACATGAAAATAATTTTGCATATTGAACAAATTAGTGTAAGAAAAGGAGATGATCATTCAAAGAGTTGAATGTGTGTATTTGCTAAAATACAAGTGTGAATTATTTGAAAGGTTCAAAGAATTCAGAAGTGAAATAAATTGGCAATGTATTAAGATTCTTTGATTAGATCAAGGAATAAATACTTGTGCAATAAGTTTCTAGATCATCTCAAATGGTTTTCTCATAATGGACACATCATCACGATACGTGATAATTGATTGATGTATTTGAAAGGAAAAATTGTACCTTGGTGGACATGGTGCGGTCCATAATGATTTTCTCGACATTTCAAAGATCCCTCAGGATCATGTCCTAGAAATGGTCATGCATATCTACGAAAAAGGTAACCTCAAAATCGGCCCCAAGACTCCATAAAAGTTATGTGGACGGGGAGGATTCCTAATCTTAAGTATGTTAAGATAAGGGGTTGTCCAACTTATGTGAAAAGGTTTCGAAGGATAAGCTTGGGATAAGATTTGACATGTACAGATTTGTGGGACATCCTAAAGTAAGTTTAGGGTATATGTTCTATAATTCTACTTAGCAAAAGGTGTTTGTTACAAAACACGCAGCCTTCTAAGATAAAGGTGTTTATCATTAAAAGGGGCTAGTGGGAGGATAATAGATCTTGAAAAGTTCAAGAACCACAAAACACTATAAGTCAAATAAGAGGAACCTGTAGATAGACATATTGTACCACAACTGAATCGTATATCTGAAATAGTATTGAAGATACCTAGGAGGTATGGATTCATCATGGATAATGATGATGAGGTACGCATCATAGAAGATGATGATCCAGAGTTACATACGATGAGGTAAGAGTTTTAGTGTGTACAAAAAGGGTCGATTGGGGCGTCTTGAAATTTCTAATATTATATGTTGATATACTACGGATGAGGAATTACATACCAATGCTACAATCAGTAAAGATAAAGTTGTCTAAACAATCCTCCATGAATGATTTGGGAAGAGTATCATTATTGGGGATGCAAATCTATATAGATAGATTTAAAAGGATGCTCAACATAACCCAAGAGCGTATATTCATTTGATGCTAAAGTCGTTTAGCATGGCAAACTCAAGAGATGTCTCATGTCGATGAGCTATGGAGTGTATCTCTCTTAATAGTCCCCACAGACTCCTGAAAAGAGAGATCGCATGAGTGACTATCATGTATGCAATGAAATATACAAGATCTAATGTTGATCGGTCATATTCTGGAGAAGATCATCATAAGGCGGTGAAAAACATCTTAAAGTTCTTAACCCAGCACTAAGGATGTGATCATATTCATGGTGGGTCTAAATTAAAACTAGAGGGCTTAATGGACTCAAGTTTTTGAGACGAGACCAAGATGATGAAAAAAATCCACTTTAAGGTAAAGCGTTATCTTGAGCGGTGGTGCGTTGAATTGGAAAGGTTCCAAACAACAGAAAGAGTTCTTTGGTTTAGTGATAAAGACAAAGTATATAGATATAAATGAAAGCGCAAGTTGATTGTTTGGATTAAAAGTTCATTCTGAGAACTAGGAATAGTTCTAAGTCTCATCTTAGATCTAAACATGTGTTGTGGCACTTTCATTTGATTATTAGAATCATGAAAGATGGGAAATCACTATAGAGATAGTGGACTCTCATGAACTACATTACATATCCATTAACTAAAGCTTATCCAACGGCCGAGGATAATCGTCACTTAGAGAAGAAGAAGAGTATGAGATACCATGACGATTGGCTTTAGTGCAGAGTGGGAGATTGAAAGTAGTATGCACACAAGCCAATCATGTTTGATGATAAAGCATATACTTTGTAACAATCTTATTCATTTATTAATAAAAGTATTAATTTATTAAAGGCTTTTAATTATCTACATGATCTTTGTTTTATAATATGTGATAAACCCATAGTTTTAAGCAATGCTTTTAGGATAATGATGATGATCATTCTAATGAGATCTAAATTCTTAGAAAGCTTAAAACTAAAATAGTTCCCAATCATTGGATTACTAAATTGGGGATTAGTGAATCCAGGATAGATTGGTACATCGTTCTTTGCTTTCGTTGGATGAGGATGATTGATCTCATGATCATTTGTGTGGAGACACTAAAAGCAAGTATGTAGGTGCTTATTAGAGAATAAGTTCATCGAACGTGGCTCGCTAAGGAATACCTAATGGAGTTTTACTTGCTGTCGATAGGAATTCTGTAGTGATAGTAAGACAAGTGATCCTTGGACTTGATATCATCATAGTATCTTGTGTATGATGAGTTATACTTTGACTTATTCCTTAAGACCCTTAGGGTATATCAAAGGGTATGCTTGGGTATAATAAGTTGTACATGGAGATAATGTATGATCGAAAAAGAATCTACCACTTATTAAAAGAAGAGAAATGTCTATGTGATTCGATAAATGACAACCCAATAGTCCTTGGCAAGGCGAATGAAATTAGAAAGGAGTTTTTAATTTGCATTATTTGGAGTCATGCATTTAAGAGTCGAAAATACATATAATTAAATAAAATAAGACTTGTGAAGAATTCCATGTCTTTATATTTAATTGGGACATTGTATGGTGGAAGGATTGAATTGTCACGGTAACTATTTACTCAAAGGTTCTTTAATGATTAATGTTGAAATCTATATTATCTGGAAAGTCGTTGATTGATTCTTGGGAGGCTTATATCCTATTGTAGAATAAATATTATTTATTTAAATAAATTAATTATTTAATTTATTTATTTAAATAAGATTAGAATTGTTCTAATTGATTTATTCACAACCGGTTTAATATGGAGAACCTAAAGGGTCACACCATAAAAGGAAGAATAATTATTTAAGAAGTTAATGGCATAATCGTAATAATATGTTATGTATATTTAATTTAATCTATGGTGATAGAATAAATTAAATAGCTTAATATTTATTATTTAATATTTTAGAAATATTAAATATAAATTAATAAGAGGAGTCTTATTAATATTATTACAATTATTATTTTAATTTCTAAAAGAGTTTAGGAATTAATTTAATATAAGTACTCTCATTTATTCCTAATTGGATTAGGAAGAAAAATTAGTTAAAGGAGTTTAATTAATTATCCCTAATAAGATTAGGGAGCTTAATTAATTAAAAGAATTTAATTAATTAAATAAATCCCAATTCTTTAATTGTTAAGGTGGGTTGCCCACATCTATAAATAAGAGGAGTCTTATTATGGGTGAGGTGGTTATTGACTTTTACAATATACGCATAATTCCAATTTGTTGGAGAGTACGCCTTTTCTATAGAGATAGAAAACTAGGGTTGAGCCAATACCCCTTCTTCTTGAAAATTCTTTTTCCTTGGTGGATCACCTCTAGAGGCCAAACACTTGGGTGGCTAACGTTGATCAAAGGAAGGAACCAAACCCGGTGGATTCAAGTTGAACGCGAAAAGGATTGGAGGTGAACTTGTACCTGAGGAAGCTCGGATCTTCAAGGGTATGTTTGTTCTTCATATCTTTTCATTTAATTAATAATTGTGCATAAAGGGTGATCCCGGTATATGGTTTGTAAATTTTTAAACTCTGATTTTACACGTTTCCGCTAATTTATGCAATTTGATTGCGTTCTTGAATATTACAAACATTACAGTGGCATCAGAGCCAAACCTTTATGCGAATTATTAATTGTTTTAATTTGATACATATATTGATATGTGTTTAGAACAATTTAATTGGGCATAATTTTATCAGATAAAATTTAAAAAATAAAAATAATTAAAAAAAAGATGTTTTTTTTTTTTCTCTCACGGATTTTAATTGAAGTTATTAACTTCAAGGACCCCGTGGATGCCATGATTGATATTAAGTTAGGAGTTAATTTTTTTTTTTTGGTTAATAAGTGGTCATTCACGTAATTAAAGGAATCAAGTTGCTAACATGCACAGAAATTAGTGGCCCAGCGTGACAATTTTTTATTTTTTTTTGTTAGCAGGATGTCACAAAAATCAAGGATATCATATGATATATATATATTAACGGTTTAGCTTAATATATATATATATATATAGTAATATATATATATATATATATATATATATATTATATTCTTACTTATTTTATAATTAAAATAAAAAGTTTATTTTAATCTTAAAATAAAAGGTTTATTTTAATATTAAAATATAAAGATTTATTTTAATTTTAAAATTAAATTTCATGCTAACTAATTAGAGTTGGAATTGGATTCCATGATAACTAATTAGAGTTGAAATTGGATTTCATGTTTCCTTAAATAAAGGAGTTTATTTAGATATGAAATAAGATTTCATATTATTCAAAATAAAAGAGTTTATTTGTGAATATGAAAGAAAATCCGTGTTTCCTTAAATAAAGGAGTTTATTTAAATATGGAATAAGATTTCATATTATTCAAAATAAAGGAGTTTATTTGTGAATAGGAAAGAATATAAAGTGTTTCCTTTAATAATTTTTTTTTTACTTGAATTGGATTCATAATTAATTAAAATAAAGGAGTTTATTTTGATTAAAATTTTGATTAAAATAAAATAGTTTATTTTATTAAAATTGGATAAATTAAAATAAAATAGTTTTATTTTGATTTAAATTTGGATTAAAATAAAGGAGTTTATTTTGATTCAAAAATAGAATTTTATACTTAACTATATTTGCCCATTAAATGATATCAATATATATATTAAATGTTTATTATTCATAAGATGAATATTATTATTGATACATCGTATGGTGATAATATGTATGATAATAAATGGGATTGATTATGGACTCTACTCAATTAGATTTTGTCAACTATAAAGGATCCAAACCAGAATAAAATCCATAATATGAAAGCTTATGCACTTTTGTTAATTCAAGCTGCATATAAATCGCTATTGAATTTATCAAATCAAGATACCTGATGTTCCTGACTATATTCTCGCACACCGCGAGAAACTATGGCAGGAAAGGAACTGATAGATATCGACATCTCTTCCGATCTAGAACGGCTAATGGCATTCATAAGATGCATACAAAAGTTCTTAACATATCAATTTGATTGACCAATTAGACAAAGTTTTATCATAATGGAGAAATGAAGCCAAGATTTGATCTGCAGCCACTCCTTAATTTCATAAATCATTGAATTTTTCTTATAAATCACTTACGTCTTTTTTATCGTTGAAAAATGTTGAGAGTCACTTTCCAAATCGCTTATCATAGGGGCCAAAAGGATCTTCCTAAAAGAAGAACGCATATCAAAGAAGGTAAAATGTAAAGATGAAACAAAGGATAATAAGAATAAAATCGATACTTTACGAAGTAAAGGAGTTTGCTTCCACCGCAATAAGCCCGACACTAGAAAGAAAACTGCAAGAAGCCAATCAGGTTTTAACCAAAGAAGCTTAAAGAAGTTTTGTCACAAATACAAATTTGTTCATGATTTAAAATAATTTTTTTTTAAGTCGCCGTTCTACTGTGGTATTGATACCGATTTGTTATCATAAATATAGATTTATGAAGGGACCAAGTAGAAAGTTAAACAAAGATAAGTAATCTATATGTGAAAATGAAGCAAAGGTCACGTGACAATTATAGAAACTTATATTGAAGATCGCTTACCAGCAAATCTATTAAGTCAATAAGTCATATCAGATTCCAATTTTGTTAAAAAATATTTCCATTTTATGTTGGACAATGAAATCTTTTGGTATTATAATTAAGAATAATTGTTGTTCTATTTATAATAATAATATTTTGTATGTAACCTAAATATTACTTAATAAATTTGTATACTGATTTCATATGAAAATAATTTTGCATATCGAACAAATTAGTGTAAGAAAAGGAGATGATCATTCAAAGAGTCGAATGTGTGTATTTGTTAAATACAAGTGTGAATTATTTGAAAGGTTCAAAGAATTCGTATGAAATAAATCGGCAACGTATTAAGATTCTTTCGACAGATCAAGGAATAAATATCAGCAATAAGTTTCTAGATCATCTCAAATGGTTTTCTCATAATGGACACATCCCGACACTTAATAATTGATCGATGTATTTGAAAGGAAAATCAGATCTTTGTTGGACATGGTGCGTCCATAATGATTTTACCGATATTCCAAAGATCCCCAGATCATGTCCTAGAAATGCACGATATTCACGGAAAAGGTAACCTCAAAATCCCATTTCCAAGACTCCATAAAAGTTATGGGATGTGAGGATTCCTAATCTTAAGTATGTTAAGATAAGGGTTGTCCAACTTATGTGAAAAGGTTTCAAGGATGCTTGGGACACGATTTGACACGTATGCATTTGTGGGACATCCTAAAGTAAGTTTAGGTATATGTTCTATAATTCTACTTAGCAAAAGGTGTTTGTTATAAAACACGCAAATTCTCTAAGATAAAGGTGTTTATCATTAAAAGGGCTAGTGGGAGGATAATAGATCTTGAAAAGTTCAAGAACCACAAAACACTATAAGTCAAATAAGAGGAACCCGTAGATGTATATATCAGATCATAACCAATCAGATATCCAAATAGTATCAAGATACCTAGAGGTATGGATTCATCACGGATAATGATGATGAGGTACGATCATGTAAGATGATGATCTAGTAGTTACATACGATGAGGTAAAAGAGTTTTAGTGTGTACAAAAGGGTCAAAGTGGGAGCGCCTTGAAATTTCTAATATTATATGTCGATATACTACTTGATGAGGAATTACATACCAATGCTACAATCAAGAAAGATAAAGTTGTTCAAACAATCCTCCATGAATGATTTGGGAAGAGTATCATTATTGGGGATGCAAATCTATATAGATAGATTTAAAAAGGATGCTCAACATAACCCAAGGAACGATATTCATTTGATGCTAAAGTCGCTTAGCATGGCAAACTCCAAGAGATGTCTCATGTCGATGAGCTATGGAGTGTATCTCTTAATAGTCCCCTACGCACTCTAAAAGAGAGATCGCATGAGTGACTATCATGTATGCAATGAAATATACAAGATCTAATGTTGATCATTATATTCTCGAGAAGATCATCAAAGACATGCTGAAACATCTTAAAGTTCTTAACCCAAGACTAAGGATGTGATCATATTCATGGTGGGTCTAAATTAAAACCAGAGGGCTTAATGCACTCAAGTTTTTCGCATGCACTAAGATGAAAGAAAAATCCACTTTAAGGTAAAAGCGCTATCTTCAACAAAGGTGCAGTTGAATCGAAAGGTTCCAAACAAAGAAAGAGTTGTTGGTTTAGTGATAAAGACAAAGTATATAGCTATAAATGAAACCGCAAGTTGATTGTTTGATTAAAAGTTCATTATGTAACTAGGAATAGTTCCCAAGTCTCATCTTAGATCTAAACACGTGTTGTGACACTTTCATTTGATTATTGTAATCATTGAAAGATGGGAAATCACTATAGAGATAGTGGACTCTCATGAACAACATTACATATCCATTAACTAAAGCTTATCCAACAAAGCAGGATAATCGCCACTTAGAGAAGAAGAGTATGAGATACCATGACGATCGGGCTTTAGTGCAAGTGGGAGATCGAAAGTAGTATGCACACAAGTCAATCATGTTTGATGATAAAGCATATACTTTCAGAATAATCTTATTCATTTATTAATAAAAGTATTAATTTATTAAAGGCTTTTAATTATCTACATGATGCTTGGAGGTGAACTTGTAACGCTTAAAAGGATCGAGGTGAACTTCAGACTGAGGAAGCTTCGGATCTTCAAGGGTATGTTTGTTCATTCATATCTTTTCGCTTAATTAATAATTGTGCATAAAGGGTGATCCGTATATGGTTTGTAAATTTTAAACTCGATTTTACACGCTTCCGCTTAATTTATGCAATTTGATTCAAGGCTTTGAATATTACAAACCTTACAACAAGTTCACCTCCAATTCTTTTTTTCGCTCAACTCAATCCACCGGTTTGGTTCCTTCCTTCGATCAACGTTAGCCACCCAAGCCGCTTTGGCCTCTAGAGGTGATCCACCAAGGAAGAAGAAGGATTCAAGAAGACGGGTGGTCACTAAACCCCAGTTTTTCTATCTCTATAGAAAAAGGAGCGACATTTCTCAACCATCGAATTATAACGTAGTCTTCGATATCCCATATATAAGACCTCTTATAAAGCTATCAAGTAATCCTATTAAAATAAGGTATTATTTAATTAAACTCTTTAATTAAATGGGCCCTAATCTTATTAGGGATAATTAATTAAACTCCTTTAATTAATTTTCCTCCTAATCCTATTAGAATAAATGAGAGTATTTATATTAAATTAATTCCTAAACTCTTTTAGAAATTAAAATAATAATAATTGTAATAATATTAATAAGACTCCTCTTATTAATTTATATTTAATATTTCTAAAATATTAAATAATAATATTAAGCTATTTAATTTATTCTATCACCATAGATTAAATTAAATATACTTAACATATTATTACGATTATGCCATTAACTTCTTAAATAATTATTCTTCCTTTTATGGTGTGAATTTTTAGTGTTCTCCATATTAAACCGGCCAGAATAAATCAATTAGAATAATTTAATCTTATTTAAATAAATAAATTAAATAATTAATTTATTTAAATAAATAATATTTATTCTACAATAGGATAAGCCTCCCTAATGATCAACGACTTTCAGATAATATAGATTTCAACATTAATCATAAAAGAACCTTTGAGTAAATAGTTATCAGATAATTCAATCCTTCCACCATACAATGTCCCAATTAAATATAAAACATGGAATTATTTGGCAAGTCTTATTTTATTTAATTATATGTATTTCGATCCTTAAATGCACAACTCAAATAATGCAAATTAGAAACCTTTCTAATTTCATTCTCGCATTGCCAAGGACTACCGGGTTGTCATTTATCGAATCACATAGACATTTCTTCTTTATTGTAAGTGGTAGATTCTTTATCGATCATATATTATCTCCATGTACAACTAGTTATACCCAAGCATACCCTTTGATATACCCTAAGGGTCTTAAGGAATAAGTCAAAGTATAACTCATCATACACAAGATACTATGATGATCTCAAGTCCAAGGATTATCAGATTACTATCACTACAGAATTCCTATCGACAGCAAGTAAAACTCCATTAGGTATTCCTTAGCGAGCCACGCTTAGTGAACTTATTCTCTAATAAGCACCTACATATACTGCTTTTAGTGTTCCACAACAAATGATCATGAGATCAATCATCCTCATCCAACGAGCAAGTTAACGATGTACCAATCTATCCGGATTCACTAATCCCAATTTAGTAATCCAACGATTGGGAACTATTTTTGTTTTAAGCTTTCTAAGAATTTAGATCTCATTAGAATGATCATCATCATTATTCTAAAAGCATCGCTTAAAACTACGGGTTTATCACATATTATAAAACAAAGATCATGTAGATAATTAAAAGCCTTTAATAAATTAATACTTTTATTAATAAATGAATAAGATTGTTACAAAGTATATGCTTTATCATCAAACATGAATGGCTTCAGATGCATACTACTTTCAATCTCCCACTCGCACTAAAGCCAATCGCCATGGTATCTCATACTCTTCTTCTCTAAGTGACGATTATCCCGCCGCTGGATAAGCTTCAAAGAAATGAATATGTAATGTTGTTCTTGAGAGTCCACTATCTCTATAGTGATTTCCCATCTTCAATGATTCCTATAATCAAATGAAAGTGCCACAACACATGTTTAGATCCAAGATTAGACTTGTAAACTATTCCTAGTTCTCAGAATGACCTTTTAATCCAAACAATCAACTCTGGCAGCCTTCATTTATAGCTATATACTTTGTCTTTATCACTAAACCAAAGAACTCTTTTCATTGCTTGAACCTTTCCAATTCATCGCACCATCGATCATGGTAACACTTTACCTTAAAGTGAATTTTTCGTCGCCTTGGTCTGCTCTCGAAAAACTTGAGTCTGTTAAGCCCTCTAGTTTTAATTCGCACTCCACCATAAATATGATCACATCCTTAGTACCAAAGAAAGTACTTTAAGATGTTTTTCACCGCCTCACGTTGAACTTCTCCGCAATACGACCGATCAACATCAAGTCTCGTACATTTTATTGCATACATGATAGTTACTCACGCGATCTCTCTTTTGGAGTCTATGGAACTATTAAGAGAGATACACTCCACGGCTCATCAACATGAGACATTTCTTGAGTTTGCCATGCTAAAACGACTTTTAGCATCAAATGAATATACGCTCTCGTGTTTTAGAAAGCATCCTTTTACATTTATCTATATAGATTTGCATCCCCAATAACGATACTCTTCCCAAATCATTCATGGAGGAATGTTTAGACAACTTTATCTTTACCGATTGTAGCATTGGTATGTAATTCCTCATCCGCAAAAAGATATCAACATATAATACTAGAAATTTCAAGATGCTCCCTAACCGACCCTTTGTACACACTAGAACTCTTACCTCATCCTCGAAATCAGAATCTCCTCGATCATCATCTTCTACGATGCGCACTACCTCATCATCATCATCTATGATGAATCCATACCCATGGTATCTTCTCAGATTATTCCGCATTTACGATCTTGGCCAGGTATAATAGGTCTATCTATGTGTTCCTCTTATTCGACTTATAGTGTTTTGTGGATCATGAACCTTCAAGATCTATAATCCTCCCACTAGCCCCTTCAATGATAAACATCTTTATCTTAAGGCGCCAGATTTTGCAACAAACACCTCTTGCTAACTAAGATTATAGAACATATACCCTAAACTTACTTTTAGGATGTCCCCACAAATCGACACTTATAAAATCTTGTCCCAAGCTTATCCTTTTGAAACCTTTTCACATAAGTCGACAACCCCTTATCTTAACATACTTAAGATTAAGAATCCTCCCCGCCCATAACTTTTATGGAGTCTTGGGGATTTTGAGGTTACAATTTTGTAGAGATATGTAGCCATTTCTAGGACATTATCCCGTAAGGATACCGGAATGCTCAGTAAAATCATTATGGACCGCACTACGTCCAACAAGGTACGATTTTTCATTCGTATACATCAATCAATTATCACAGATCGATGTGTCCATTATGAGAAAACCATTTGAGATGATCTAGAAACTTATCAGACAAGTATTTATTCCTCGATCTAATTAAAGAATCTTAATACATTGCCAATTTGTTTCACTTCAATTCTTTGAACCTTCCAAATAATTCACACTTGTATTTTAGCAAATACACACATTCAACTCTTTCAATGATCATCTCCTTTATTATACTAATTTGTTCAATATGCAAAATTATTTTCATGTAAGTCAAGTATACAAAATTTATTAAGTAATATTCCATTTATACAAAACATTATTATTATAAATAGAACAACAATTGTTCTTAATTATAATACCAAAGATTTCATCATTCAACAATAAAATGGAAATAATATTTTTAACAAGAATCGAATACAATAACAACTTATCGACTTAATAGATTTGCTTCAGTAGGCATTGCTAAACTATAAGTTTCTACGGCTAATATGGCAACCTTTGTTACATTTCCCGCACATAGATTACTTATATTTGTTTAGCTTTCTACTTCGCATTGGTCCCTTCATAAATTTATATTTACGATAACCAAAGTCGGTATCCAATACCCAAGTAGAATCCTCGACTTAAAGAA
This sequence comes from Panax quinquefolius, assembly GCA_020205615.1. NCBI lineage: Eukaryota > Viridiplantae > Streptophyta > Magnoliopsida > Apiales > Araliaceae > Panax > Panax quinquefolius. The sequence goes on from CM035165.1 coordinate 90,529,565, forward strand.
AATTTATTTCAATCATGAACAAAAATCAGATTTAAATCAAACTTCACTAAGCTTCTTTCGTTAGCCTCTCGCAAGATGCTTCTCGCAGCTTTCTTTCCAAAGGTCCAAAGCTTATTGCAAGTGGAAGCAAGCTCCTTTGCTATCCGTAGACGCTTTGTTCTTATTATCCCTTTGTTTATGCCTTTCTATTTACCTTCTTTGAATCGCTCTTTTTTCGTAAGATCCTTTGGCCCCTACCAAGAAGACTTGATCTTTCTTGGTCGATAGTGACTCTCAACATTTTTCAATATGTTAAGCAAATCAACGAGGCCGATATCTAGCTTGTTCATATGAAAAATTCACAACAATTATGAAAGGAGTCCGGAGTGAGTGCAAGATCAAATCTTCGCTCAACTCTCCATCCATGATGAAACTCGTCATCCTAATCGATCAATCAAATTGATAATGTTAAGGACTTTTATCCGCATCAGAAAGTGTCACCTGGCCATTCTAGATCGGAAGAGCTCCTTAGATATCTCGATATCTATCGGGCCCCTTTTCCTCACCATCAACTACTTGATGTGCGTGAATATAGTAGAAGCATCCATAGTTTTACGTCGACATCAAGCTCATTACTCATAGATGCAGCACGATGCATCGAGCCAATCATGCATCATCTTCGCCACTTTCTAAAAGTAGCAATGTCTTCCTCAGAGGCATTGTCTCGCAACCATTGCGCAGGATAGACGATTATGACATAAGATAGCTTTTCAAATTATGAGAACTATTCTCAAATTTCTTAACCAATCCGCTTAATTCTTGGCCCGTTAATTTAGCATCTAATATGTTTCGCAGTTGATAGTAATTTAGACATTGTAAAATTCTGTAAATGAATTTGTAATTAACAACATTTTAACATACATTCTTTTATTAATTACCAAAATAATTTAGGTCTTGTTTTAAATTGGTATCTCCCACTATTTTCTTCAAACTATATTACCTCACTTATATAGTTCTAAGCAAAATCTAATTAAAGATTTGCTAAAGTGAGAATAAGGATCCCATTTCAAATGTATATAATTGTGGTGACACAACAAACTATATATAAATAAATAGTAGACAAACTTTTTGTCAATTACATCAACTATGCAACTCTTTTTTCTTTTGCCTCTTAGATTATTTTGATCAAGTGGTGGCACATCCGAATCAAAATTATTCAAGTTAAGTCCCACCTAGCACTCCATATATTCAAAAAAGAAAAATATCATCCTTGTGGTGACACAACAAAACAATATTGTTCAATTTTCTTTATAAGCATCAAATGTGATAAATTAACATCTTAAATACTTAATATCGGGCTCAGGTCGACACAACAAACTCATATTAAATATTTAATACTCTATTAATTTTATCATGCTAAGGCTTACGCTCGATATTCCAAATATCTTTGAACGCTAGACTTAATATAAAAAATTGAGGGGTTTGTTATTAATTGTCTCATCTTGCTTAGCGCATGCATTTTATATATATATATAAAATAATATTATATTAATGAACACAAGCATGTTTGCATAATATATAATATATATAGTATAAGTATGCACATATAGAATACTATATTCTACTTGGATTGATTATGGACTTTTATTCTAGTTCGTCTCACTAGAGCCACCAAGTGAACCAAAAGGTCAAACCCTTGGGGTGCAAGAATTAATATTTAAATATAACTATTACATTTAAACTGGGCTCCATTACAAATCTGTCTTCACACGCCTCGTCTCCTCGATCTCCAATTCTTCAAAATTAATTCTAACTATTCCTATTACAAAATTATTTAAAATAAATAGAAACCTTGATCGCCAGCCAAGGGAAGTACATAGAGAGGAGATAGAATTTACATTAAGAAAAATTAGAGAAGACGAGGTACGGTAAATCCCATTTAATAAAACCCATACATTCACGCATCTAACTAAAATAAAATCCAATCACATCGTCAATAGTCCATAATCAATCCCATTTATTATCATACACATCATCATACGATCAATAAATAACATTCATCTCATGAATAATAAACATTCAATATATATATTGATATCATTTAATGTGCAAATTTAGTTAAGATAAAATCTAATTTTGAATCAAAATAAACTCCTTTATTTTAATCTAAATTAAAATTAAAATAAAACTATTTTATTTTAATTTATCCAATTTTGAATAAAATAAACTATTTTATTTTAATCAAAATCTTTAATCAAAATAAACTCCTTTATTTTAATTAATTATGGAATCTAAAAAAAAAAATAAATTCTTTTATTAAAGGAAACACGTATTCTTTCTTTTCCTATTCATAAATAAACTCCTTTATTTTGAATAATATGAAATCTTATTTCATATCTAAATAAACTCCTTTATTTAAGGAAAGACTCGATTTTTTTTCCTATTAAGAAATAAACTCTTTTATTTTTCAATAATATGAAATCTTATTTCATATCTAAATAAACTCCTTTATTTAAGGAAACATGAATCTAATTTCAACTCTAATTAGTTATATGGAATCCAATTCCAACTCTAATTAGTTAAGATGAAATTTAATTTTAAAATTAAAATAAAACCTTTTTATTTTAATATTAAAATAAACTTTTTATTTTAATTATAAAATTATTGAAATATTATATATTACATATATACCATAATATATAATATTATTTCGCATGCTTGTTTACCGTGAATCTAGTTTCTAATGCCTTGATTTCAGGCAATATGAACCGTAAAAGCGTACACCAAAGAAAAAAAATCGATGAAACACGATACAAGATCACGTTATGGAGAAAAACAAATGACGTGGTCATCACTTTTAAAACAAGTTAATATGATTATAACTTTTCCTTGGTGATTCACGGGGGGTTTTTTTTTTTAATTTTATACAATAAAATTATGCCCAATTAAATTGTTCTAAACACATATCAACATATATATCAAATCAAAACAATTAATAATTCAGATAACTATTGGTTTCGATACCACCGTTAGGTTTCAGAATATTCATTTAACGCAATCAAATTGCAAAAAAAGTTTTAAACGTGAAAAATCAGAGTTTAAAAATTTTATAAACCATATATCCTGGATCACCCTTTACGCACAATTATTAATTAAACGAAAAAATCAAGAACAAGAATTATACCTCAAGATCCGAAGCTCCTCGTACAAGTTCACCTCCAATTCTTTTTTCGCTCAACTTGAATCCACCGGGTTTGGTTCCTTCCTTCGATCAACGTTAGCCACCCAAGTGTTCGGGCCTCAGAGGTGATCCACCAAGGAAGAAGAAGATTCAAGAAGATGGGTGGTTGGCTAAACCCTAATTTTTCTATCTCTATGTAAAAGAGAGCTGCACTTCCAAACCATCGAATTATAATCGTAATCTTGATATCCGATATAAGACTCTCTTATAAAGATATCAAGTAATCCTATTAAAATAAGGTATTATTTAATTAAACTCTTTTAATGAAATGGGCCCTAATCTTATTAGTGATAATTAATTAAACTCCTTTAATTAATTTTCCTCCTAATCCTATTAGGAATAAATGAGAGTACTTATATTAAATTAATTCCTAAACTCTTTTAGAAATTAAAATAATAATAATTGTAATAATATTAATAAGACTCTCTTATTAATTTATATTTAATATTTCTAAAATATTAAATAATAATATTAAGCTATTTAATTTATTCTATCACCATAGATTAAATTAAATATACTTAACATATTATTACGATTATGCCATTAACTTCTTAAATAATTATTCTTCTTTTTTTATGGTGTGACCCTTTAGGTTCTCCATATTAAACCTATTGTGAATAAATCAATTAGAATCAATTTAATCTTATTTAAATAAATAAATTAAACAATTAATTTATTTAAATAAATAATATTTATTCTACAATAGGATAAGCCTCCCAATGATCAACGACTTTCCGTATAATATAGATTTCAACATTAATCATAAAAGAACTTTTGAGTAAATAGTTACCGCAGACAATTCAATCTCTTCCACCATACAATGTCCCAATTAAATATAAGATATGGAATTACTGGCCAAGTCTTATTTTATTTAATTATATGTATTTCGATCCTTAAACGCACAACTCCAAATAATGCAAATTAGAAACTCCTTTCTAATTTCATTCTCGCCTCGCCAAGGACTCATCGGGTTGTCATTTATCGAATCACATAGACATTTCTCTTCTTTATTAAAAGTGGTAGATTCTTTATCGATCATATATTATCTCCATGTACAACTAGTTATACCCAAGCATACCCTTTGATATACCCTAAGGGTCTTAAGGAATAAGTCAAAGTATAACTCATCATACACAAGAGATACTATGATGATCTCAAGTCCAAGGATTACTTCAGACTACTATCACTACAGAATTCCTATCGACAGCAAGTAAAACTCCATTAGGTATTCCTTAGCGAGCCACGCTCAAAGTGAACTTATTCTCCAATAAGCACCTACATACTTGCTTTAGTTGTTCCACACAAATGATCATGAGATCAATCAACCTCATCCAAGGAGCAAAGAACGATGTACCAATCTATCCGGATTCACTTATCCCAATTTAGTAATCCAACGATTGGGAACTATTTTAGTTTTAAGCTTTTAAGAATTTAGATCTCATTAGAATGATCATCATCATTATTCTAAAAGCATTGCTTAAAACTACGGGTTTATCACATATTATAAAACAAAGATCATGTAGATAATTAAAAGCCTTTAATAAATTAATACTTTTATTAATAAATGAATAAGATTGTTACAAAGTATATGCTTTATCATCAAACATGATTTGGCTTGTATGCATACTACTTTCAACGTCAACATCTTATTTATCATAAACTGTGTTTGTATTCAGATGTTGTAAATAGGGCTCAGTTGGTGGAGCGCGATAACGAGTCAACTTAACCAAAAGAGAGCAAATTTCAAGCAAAATGATAATACCAAAGAGAGCAAGCCATCATAAGTGGTGACAACAAGCGTGGAGGAATCAAACAGCCGTAAATGGTAACCACTTTTATGGGTAATCGTACAAAACAATAAGAATGGACATTTCAAGAAGAGGAGATTCAACAATGATGGAAAGACATTAGTACCAACACCCATTGTTAAGGAAGGAGAAAGACCACCTATCATATGCTTCAAATGTCGAGGGGAGGGACACATCACCCAAATTATGCTGATGTCGCCCAAAGCATGTTATAATTGTGGAAGAGAAGGTCACTTAGCCCGATTTTGTTGCTCATCAAGACAAATTCAACTAGGATGGAGGCACCAAAGGTCGTCCTGAAAAAGTCAAAGCCGACAAGTGCAAGGGGAGAGCATTTTTGTGACCTCCCGTAAAGCAAGGAACACTTAATGAGGTCATCACACGTAAGCTTATCATAAACTCTAAATGAAGTCTACACTTTATTTGATATCGGTTCTACCCATTCTTTTATTTCTCCTACTTGCGCCAACGATTAAATTTGACTCGAGAAATTAGACTTCGATTTATCTCGTGGAAACTCCATTGGGAGAAACCTTCATTACATCCACGGCTTATAAGTCTTGTTTGGTTCAAGTTGGTACCCACACATTACCCGTCGATCTTATTGCATTAAAATACTCAGATTTGATGTAATTCTAGGATTGATTGGTTAACTACTCATCATGCAAAAATTGATTGTTTTCGTAAGGTTATTAGCTTTCATATTCCTAATCAACCTATTATGCGTAATTCAAGCAACAAAACCATTAAAATCAATCATCGCTATCTCAAGCCATAAAGCTATTCGCTTATTGAAAAAACGGATGTCAAGCTTTCTTAGCTCATGTCACATATCTAAACAAAAATACGCCGCTTTTGAATAATATTTCTATTGTTAATGAATTTCCGACGATTCTCAAGAACTTCCCGCCAACCCCAGAGCGTGAAATTAAATTTCAGATCGAATTTTGAACCCGATACAAAACCCATTTCTAAATCCCCATATCGAATGGCTCTATCGAACTTCGTGAGTTAAAACTCAACCGCAGGAATTGTTAGACATGGCTTTATTCGCCCTAGTACTTTCCTGGGGTGCTCCTGCTCTATTCGTGAAGAAGAAAGATGGGAGTACGCAACTTTGTACGATTATCTGGAGTCGAATCATGTCACTATAAAAAATAGTACCCATTGCCACGTATTGATGACATATTCGACCGCTTGCAAGGAGCCAAATTCTTTTCAAAGAATGATATTCGCTCCGGATATCGCCAATTGAAGATTAGAACCGACGACATTCCAAAGACTCGCCGTAACTCCCAGACGGCATTACGTAATTCCTAGTCATGTCCTTTCGATCGACTAATGCCCCGCCGCCTTCATGGATATGATGAACCGAGTATTCAAGGAATATTTGGATCACTTTGTGGTCAGTTTTATTGATGACATCCTCATATATTCCAAAACCCGTGAAGATCATGAAGCAACACTTGAGGTCGATAGTCCAAAAGCTTCGTGAATATAAGATTTATGGCAAGTCAAGAAATGCGAAGTTTTAGCTTGAGGAAGTAGCATTCCTTGGGCACGTGGTATCAAGTCATGGAATATCCGCTGACCCAAAGAAAGATCAAGCTATTCAAAGTCGGGAGCAACCTAAATCAAATGACCAAAGTACGTAGCTTTCTGCTTAGATGGTTATTATCTGGAGATTCGTAGAAGGGTTTTCTCGAATCGCTACTCCACTAACTCACCGACTGAAAAGATACAAAGTTCTATTGAGCGAGGAATGTGAGAAGAGTTTTAAGAACTCAAGAGGAGACTCATTTCAAAGACCTATTCGATAATACCATCCGGTTCGGAGGATTTTTCATCTACAAAGGATGCTTCTGCAAAGGGTTAGGATGTGTTCTCATGCAACATGGGAAAGTCATAGCCTATGCCTCACGATTAACTCAAAGAATATGAGAGGAATTATCCTACTCATGATCTAGAGTTGGCAAACCGTTGTCTTCGCACTAAAGATTTGGAAGCATTACTCAGATGTGGAGAAAGTGGAGATCTTTACGCATCATAAAAGCCTCAAATATTTCTTCACTAAAAAGAACTCAACACGCGACAACGACTCATGTTGGCTTGAATCGTTGAAAGATTATGATCATACTATCCAATACCATCCCGAAAAGCTTAACGTGGTAGCCGATTGATCGAGTAGTAAGATCATATACTGCACGAAAAGTAATATTGTCAACGCAAAGACCCATTTTGTATGACTTGCAAAGGATGGAGATAGAGATAAAGACTCAGGGCCCACGTGATGATGGAAAATATACGAGTAGAACCGACTTTAATTGATAAAATTAAAGTCGCTTTCAAATTACGATCCAGAGTCGATGCGTATGAGGAAGAAAGTGCAAGAAGGTGCGTATGATTCAAGCAAGAATCGATGAAGAAGGAATACTTGAGTCAACTCTGCATTTCAGGTTCCTAACGACCCGATTTAAAGTATAAAATCATGATGGAGGCGCACAACACACCTTTTGCAATCCATCTCGGGAGTACCAAATGTATCACGATCTTCGACATACATTTTGGTGGGGCAATATGAAGAGAGAGATAGCGTTGCTTATCTCAAGGTGTCTAATGTGTCAACGAAGTCAGGCGCGCGAGCATCAAGTACCAAAAGCTCCATTGCAACCACTTGAAATTCCGTAACGGAAGTGGGAGCACATTACCATGGATTTCAGCATCGGTCTTCCCAAAGTTTCTCAAGGCATCGATGCGATTTGGGTCATTGTTGATAGATCGATCAAGTCGCTTCATTTTTACCGATACGAGAAACTTATACACTTGAACGCCTTGCTCAGATGTACATAAACGAGGTTGTAAGATTGCATGGTATGCCAAGATCCATAGTTTTCGATCGAGACCCAAGATTCACTTCACGATTTTGGGTTAGTTTGCAAAAAGCTATGGGCACAGATTTACGATTTAGCTCTAAGATATCATCCTCGCACGGACGGACGATGGAGAGAGATGACTATTCAAACTCTCAAGATCTATTAAGACTCGTGGTCCTTGATTTCAAGGGAAAGGGACATGTTCTTACCATCGTGGAGTTTCCTACAACAACAGCTTATCGCAAGTATTCGCATGGCTCCATTCAAGCGCCAGATGGAAGAAAGTGTCGCTTCAAAGATGTCGGGATGAGGTGGGTGAAGCAATGTTGTTGGGACCAGAGTTGGTACGTATGACTACTTAAAAGATTCAAACGATTCTAAGAACGATAAAAACCTCACAAGATCGATAAAAGAGTTATGCCGATCTTCTTCGAAAAGGACGTGGAATTCGATATAGAGATCATGTGTTATTACGTGTCGCTTCCATGGAAAGGAGTTACTTAGATTTGGAAAGAGAGGAAAGCTCAATCCTCAATTCATCGGCCCATTTTTAATCCTTGATCGAGTAGGAACTATGGCCTATGTGACTCGCGCCACCGCCAAGTATGCTCTCGTGGTTCATAACATTTTCACATATCCATGTTACGTAAATATGTGGAAGACCCAACCACATTATCGAGTTGGAACCAGATTTAAATAATAAGATTTGACGTGATTAAGAGGTTCCTGCTCAAATCTTGGATAAGAAGGAACATATTCTACGCACCAAGGTTATACCTCAAGTCAAAGTTTTGTGGAGAAACCACGATGTCGAGGAAACGACTGGGAGTTAGAATCAAATGAAATCAAGGTATCCTTACCTCTTCGACATACCGTGTAACGCAATTCTAATTTCGAGGGCTTAAATTTCATAAGAAGGGAGATTGTAAAACCCCAACTTTTTGAATAAAGATGAATTTTTCAGAAATATTATTTTGAATATTAAGGAGTGAAATTGATATAATAGTTGTGGGTAATATTTATAAATTTTCAAAGCACGCAAGTTATTATATAATATTCGATCGGGTCCGAAATATTCGCTTTTAACAGGAATATTCGTGGCAACAAGACAATTATTGGTGGACCCCACAATGTAATTATTGTTTGATTGAGAAAACGACAAAAAATACTTTATGAAAATAATAACTATGGAAGTTTTACCATTAACTATTGAAACACCCTTGTTAAAGTAAGAAGAATACGCGTGGTCGCATAAGAGTAATACCAGATTAATTATTGATGCTTAAGTGATAAGTCACTCAGCTTTTGTTGGTATTATTAATGTAATAATACGTAAAATCTTTTATATAAAATGTAATACTTTTATAAAGTTATTCTATAAATAGTAATATATTATATTCTATTACGATAAGGTTGATGTTGTTCCATAGATAGTGTTTTCAGATAGTAAAATCTTTTTATATAAAAAATGTAATACTTTTATAAAGTTATCTATTTTATTAGATAATAATTAGAATATATTATATTTTATTATATAAGTTCAGATAAGGCTCGTGATAAGGTTTCAGATAATAAAATCTTTTATAAAGTTATTCATTTTATTAGATTATAAATAGAATATATTTTATTTTATTTAAAAGATTTTGCTTTAAATATGGACCGTCGATTAAAGTAAGTCAATCTCTACTGCTCACATGAGTTAGTTACTATGCATTCCATTTTTCTATAAATTCAAGCTCATTCATTCATTATTTTCTTTAATTCACTAAAACTCTGTAGAGATAAACTATAGAGAGAAAGAAGAAAGTATTCTCGTTACTTCACTACTTATATATCCAAAGATTTTCTTCTTAAGGTAGGGAATATTATTTGTTGTATTCGTAAGGGGTGTTATTCTTTCTTATTCATGAAGAGAACGTTGTTATTCCATTCTTTATTGTTCTCATTGAATAACCAAAGATAATGCGACTACCCTATACTTGGTGACAATCTTCTATTATTCCGCCTTTACTATTCTCGTTGAATATCCCGTCTCAAGCGCTTTTACGCTGTAATTCGATTCTCGACTTTTATTATTCGCTGAATATCCCCGCTCGGCGCTTTTACGCCGCATCGGGTTCCGCCTTTATTATTATTCTATCGAATATCCCGTCTCAGGCATTTTACGCCAAACCCGATTCCGCCCTTATTAGTATTCTCGTTGAATAACTTATCTATGCCAAGTACCGCATGCATGGTGATTTTGTTGTTATTCCATTCTTTATTATTTCGGTTGAACATCCCGCTTGCTGTGAATTTCACCGACCGTTCCGTTATTTAGTATTCTCATTGAATAACTCGCTCATGCTGGCACCGCATGCACGGTGATTTCTTTTGTTATTCCATTCTTTATTATACTCAACTTGGTTAAAGTTTTGACTTCTATACTCCATGAAATTAGTGGAATATCCTCGATATTTGATCTTCATCCAAAGATCTTTTCATGGAAATATTCTTTCCGATCATTCTTGAATTTTACTCTACAAAGCAAAGATCACGTCGATAATTTGACATTAGTAGTTCTTGGACAAATTAATTCTTGACTTGCTTTTTTATCAATTCTTATATCATTGTCATCATCCTCATGTTTATATTATATTGAAAGTCATCTCGTATTCAGTAAAGGTATGGGGATGGACTTGGTATGATTACCACGGGATTATTCGGTGTAATCACGACCGTAATGTTACAAATGATGTGGTAAAAGTCCTCATGGTCTGTAGAAAGTATCGATGGATAGTTGTTGGTATGATCACGACCATTAATGAATACACAAATATTCTCGCCCGTAGTGTATGGATAATTGTGGTCGCGATACTAAAGAATATCCTCGCCAGAAAGTGGGGGTGATTCGATGATGTGAATATTTATTGTCGAGTCTCAACGATAATGTTGATGAAAACCTTTTAATCATAAAAGATAGTAGATTTTATTTTCTACTTTACTCTTTTAATAGATTACTTGTTTACCGCAGCTTAAACTTGATGTCTATTATATTTTATCGCTTTAATATTGTTGGAGACTAATGATAATTTATTTTGCATTATCTTAGTCATAATATTTTCATCAAGTTAGTTGAGCTCACCCTTTCCTTTCACTATTCTCTTCGTGAAATGAGAATATAGCCGGACTTAGCCTGGGAATGGAGTGATGGTCCGAGGATAAGATTAGTAGTCCCTCACTATTCTATGAAATAGTGTGATAATAATTGTAATAAGGACCTTTTCGAGTTCAGATAATCTCTAAGAGATAATATTTGTATTCAAACTCACGCTTTATGTTTTGTCAGATTATACCTACGCTTGTATTAGTAAAGTTGTATTCAATTTGCATCATGTATCCGGCGCACCCAAGATGGGTGATATATACCTAATTTTGGGGCGCCATAAGTCAGTATAAATGAAGTTGTATTTGAATTTTGTACCATGTATCCTGCGACTCGTAATGGGTGATATATACCTAATTTGGTGGAGTCACAGCTTGGTATCGAGCTTAGGATATGGGTCATGCGAGATAAGAGTCTAGAATCAGGAGGGAGAGACGAGTTATATACTTCGCTAGTGTGTGACTTACCTAAGTCAAATTATTTACTGATAAGTCGACAAATTGTGATATGCCAATTAACCTTTGTTTTCAAGATATATTCTAGAATGATATCCAAATACGTGAGATGAGCAATGGAAAAATCATGATACAACTGATATAACCGGAAGGTACAATCCAAAAGAAAGCAAGGTATTCTCATCTCTTCAATATCAAAAGGTGACGTAAATTTTGAGGGCTTAAATTTCATAAGAAAGGGTGATTGTGAGACTCGAATTTTATGAATAAAAGTATTCAATTTTTCTATTTTGGTAAATAGTTAAATTGATAAAAGTTTAAAGTTAAGGGTAATATGTGAATTTTTTTTTTTGCAAAGTAAGCAAGTCGATATAAAATATTCGTTGTGGTTCGGGAATATTCGATTAGTTTGGGAATATTCTTTTGTTTGGGAATATCCGCATAACCAGACAATCATCGGTGGACCCCACAACTAAAATTATCATTTGATTTAGAAAACGCCAAAAATATTTTATTAAAATAACTACAGTAAGTTTTACCATTAATAATCGTTAACTACCTCAGAAAGTAAAAGAATAAGAATAATGCGACGATAAGAAGACACATTATTGATTATCGATGCTTATGTGATAAGTCACCCGCTTTTGTTTTATTGGTATTATTAATGTAATAAAATGTAAAAGCTTTTTTATAAAAAAATGTAATACTTTTATAAAGTTATTCTATAAATGTAATATATTATATTCTATTACGATAGTGTTTTGCATAGTAAAATCTTTTTATATAAAATAGAATACTTTTATAAAGTTATTCTATAAATGTAATATATTATATTTTATTATGCATAAGGTTGCAAAGTGTCTCAGATAAGATTTTGTGATAGTAAAATCTTTTTATATAAAATGTAATACTTTTATAAAGTTATTCATTTTATTAGATTATAAATAGAATATATAATATTTTATTTAAAAGATTTTGCTTTAAATATGGACCGTCTGCTTAAAGTAAATCAATCTAGACCGCTCATTAATTAATTACTATGCAAACCATTCTTCTATAAATAAGCTCATTCATTCATTATTTTCATTTAATTCAATCAAACTCTAGAGAGAGAAACTATAGAGAGAAAGAAGAAAAGTGTTTCGCTACTTCACTACTTTATATCCAAAGATTTTCTTTCTAAGGTGAAGACAGTGATGAAAATTATTTTCATTGTGGGTGCGAAGAGAAATTTAGAATCACAATTGTGATCACGAAGTTATTCACGGATCGTGGACGGAATTGTTGATTATTTTACTGTGGATAAAACATTATTGGTGGACTTTTAACATAGAGAAGATAATAATCCCTTATGGTCTATTTGTTCTTCTAATGGATCGCTTCGTTCACCGCAACTATGGTTGAAAAGTTTTATCATCTATCATATGTTCTAAATCTCGATTTATTATCGATGAAAGCTATTGATAATTTAATTATCTTTAGTCATGATATTCTTTATCGGGCTAGTTGTACTCACCCTTCTCGCTTCACGATAATTCCTTTCGTAATAAGAGTGTTGTTGTAAGAATGTCACGGGTCGAAAGTGAATAACAGGGAATAGAGAGTGGTCTCTAATGTGGAGGTTCTCCCTAAACAAGATAGAAAAGTGTGTCAGATTCTATACAACATTTAGTAGTTATATTTGGTGAATCAAATAGGTGAGGTGAACCCAACTTTGAAGGGTGTTTTGCCACTATTATACAAGATGTCTAATGACATATAACCTCGTGTTATCATAAGGTGGTCAGGCGATCCATCCACTTGCCGAGTATATCTACGGCACTACCTATATGATCTGGAGTTTATTTGAAATATAATATTCACTTGGAAATAGTGGAGATAGTTATATGCCAAGAGAAGACTCACCATGGAAAGAAGATGATAGTAATCTTCTCGCTTTTTTGGGGTCTATGGGTCAACCAAGGATAATTTCGCGACCATATGATATCTATTATAACCCAGACGCACGGCCTCCCATGCACGGTTAAGGTTTCTCTTGAGCACTTCCCAAAGATTTTAATCTCTAAAACAGCTTTTGACTATACTTTTATGTAAAGTACCATCAGAAGGTTGTGGTCGAGGCACCATGAGAGTTATATACATTCAGTATTAAAACTCATAGTTAATCGTGGTCGTATTCTATACGATACGTACCAACAATTGTATAAATGAAGTAGTATTTGAATTTTGTACCATGATCCAAGCACTCGTAATGGGTGATGTATATCTAATTTTGGGGCGCCCACAGCTTGGTATCGAGTTAAGGGATATGGTCGTCAAGTGAGATAAGAGTCTAGAACTCAGAGGGAGAGACGAGTTATATACTTCGCCAGGTGTGACTTACCTAAGTTAAAATTATTTACTTGATAAGTCGACAAATTGTGATATGTCAATTAACCTTTGTTTTTAAGATATATTCTAGAATGATATCTCAAATACAGTGAGATGAGCAATGGAAAAATCATGATACAAGAGGATATAACCGGAAGGTACAATCCAAAAGAAAGCAAGGTATTCTCATCTCTTCAATATCAGTAGTACGACGAATTTCGAGGGCTAAATTTCATAAGGAGGGTGATCAGGAGACCTTAATTTTATGAATAAAGTATTCAATTTTTCTATTTTGATAAATAGTTAAATTGATAAAAGTTTAAAGTTAAGGGTAATATGTGAATTTTTTTTTTGCAAAGTAAGCAAGTCGATATAAAATATTCGCAGATAGGGAATATTCGATTAATGGGAATATTTTTTTGTTTGGGAATATCCGCATTACGGCAGATAATCATGGGTGGACCCCATAACTAATTATTATCGACGAAAAAACGACAAAAAATATTTTATTAAAAATATCTATGGAAGTTTTACCATTAATAACCGTTAACTACTCCTAGAAGAAAAGAACAAGAATACGCGTGGTTGATAAGAAGACACAAGATTGATTATCGATGCTTATGTGATAAGTCACCAGCTTTTGTTTTATTGGTATTATTAATGTAATAAAATGTAAAAGTTTTTATAAAAAATGTAATACTTTTATAAAGTTATTCTATAAATAATATATTATATTCTATTACGCATGTTGTTTTGCATAGTAAAAATCTTTTATATAAAATGTAATACTTTTATAAAGTTATTCTATAAATAGAGTATATTATATTTTATTATGCATAGTATTGCAAAGTGTCTCAGATAGTGTTTTGCATATAGTAAAATCTTTTTTATATAAAATAAAATACTTTTATAAAGTTATTCGCTTTTATTAGATTATAAATAGAATATATTATATTTTATTTAAAAGATTTTGCTTTTAAATATGGACCGTCTGCTTAAAATAAATCAACTGGACCGCTCATGAATTAGTTACTACGCAAATTCCATTCTTCTAAAAATAAGCTCATTCATTCACTATTTTCACTTAATTCAATCAAACTCAGAGAGAGAAACTATAGAGAGAAAGAAGAAAAGTGTTCGCTACTTCACTACTTCTATATCCAAAGACTTTTCTTTCTAAGGTGAAGACATGTGATGAAAATTATCTTCATTCTGGTGCGAAAGAGGAATTTAGAATCACAATTGTGATCATGAAGTTATTCACATGATCGTGGATGGGAATTGTTGATTTATTTTACAAGGATAAAACATTATTGGTGGACTTTAATATAGAGAAGATAATAACCTTATGGTCTATTTGTCTCTTCTAATGGATCGCTTTCGTCTCACCGCAACTATGGTTGAAAAGTTTTATCATCTATCATATTTCTAAATCTCCGATTTATTATTGATGAAAGCTATTGATAATTTAATTATCTTTAGTCATGATATTCTTTATCGGGCTAACAGGCTCACCCTTTCTCGCTTCACGCACAATTCCTTTTCGTGTAATAAGTGTGTTGCCATAAGAATGTCACGGTTTGAAAGGTGAATAACAGGAAATAGAAGAATGGTCTCTAGCTATGGAGGTACTCCCAAACAAAAGATAGAAAAGTGTGTCAGATTCTATACAATATTTAGTAGTTATATTTGGTGAATCAAATAGGTGAGGTTAACCAAACTTTGGAAGGGTGTTTTGCCACTATCATACAAGATGTCTAATGACATATAACCTCGTGGTTATCATAAGGTGGTTGTGCGATCCACTCATTGAGTATATCTCTACGGCACTACCTATATGATCTTCGAGTTTATTTGAAATATAATATTCATTTGGAAATAGTGGAGATAGTTATATGTCAAGAGAAGACTCACCATCGGAAAGAAGATGATAGTAATCTTCTCGCTTTTCTTTGGGGTCTATTAGGTTAACCAAGGATAATTCGTGACCATATGATATCTATTATAATCTGACGCACGGCCTCCTCCCATGCATTTAAGGTTTCTTGAGCACTTCCCAAAGATTTTAATTTCTAAAACAGGTTTTTGACTATACTTTTATATAAAGTACCATCAGAATGTTGTGGTCGAGGTACCATGAGAGTTACATACATTTGTATTAAAACTCATAGTTAATCGTGGTCGATTCTATACGATTACGCCTACCAACAATTGTATAAATGAAGTCAGATTTGAATTTTGTACCATGATCCCATGCACTCGTAACGGGTGATGTATATCTAATTTTGGGGGGCGCCACGCTTGGTATCGTAGATTAGGATACGGTCATTTCAATGAGATAAGAGTCTAGAACTCAGGAGGGGAGAGACGAGTTATATACATCGTTAAGTGTGTGACTTACCTAAGTCGAAATTGTTTACTCGATAAGTCGACAAATTGTGATATGTCAATTAACCTTTGTTTTAAAGATATATTCTAGAATGATATCCTCAAATACGTGAGATGAGCAATGAAAAATCATGATACAGAGGATATAACCGGGAAGGTACAATCCAAAAAGAAAGCAAGGTATTCTCATCTCTTCGAATATCAGTACGACGAATTTCGAGGGCTAAATTTCATAAGGAGGGTGATCAGGAGACCCTCAATTTTATGAATAAAAGTATTCAATTTTTCTATTTTGGTAAATAGTTAAATTGATAAAAGTTTAAAGTTAAGGGTAATATGTGATTATTTTTTTTGCAAAGTAAGCAAGTTGATATAAAATATTCGCTGTGTAGGGAATATTCTTTTGTTTGGGAATATCCGCACGATTTCAAGACAATCATTTGTGGACCCTATAACTAATTATTATCGGATTTAAAAATGACAAAAATATTTTATTAAAATAACGATGGAAGTTTTACCATTAATATTGTTAACTACTCCCAGAGTAAAAGAATAAAGAATACGCTGTGGTCGCATAAGAAGTACACAAGATTGATTATTGATGCTTATGTGATAAATCACTCGCTTTTGTTTTATTATTATTATTAATGTAATAAAACAGAAAAACTTTTTATAAAAAATAGAATACTTTTAAAAGTTATTCTATAAATATAATATATTATATTCTATTACGATAGTATTTTGTATAGTAAAATCTTTTATATAAAATGTAATACATTTATAAAGTTATTCTATAAATAGAATATATTATATTTTATTATGCATAAGTGTTGCAAAGTGTCTCAGATAAGGTTTTATATAGTAAAATCTTTTTTATATAAAACAAAATACTTTTTATAAAGTTATTCGCTTTTATTAGATTATAAATAGAATATATTATATTTTATTTAAAAGATTTTACTTTAAATATGGACAATCCGCTTAAAGTAAATCAATCTCTGACCGCTCATGAATTAGTTACTATGCGTACCATTTCTTTTATAAATAGAAGCTCATTCATTCATTATTTCACTTAATTCATCAAACTTCAGAGAGAGAAACTATAGAGAGAAAGAAGAAAAGTGTTCTCGCTACTTCACTACTTCTATATCCAAAGATTTTCTTTCTAAGGTGAAGACGGGTGATGAAAATTATCTTCGCCTTGGGTGCGAAGAGGAATTTAGAATCACAATTGTGATCATGAAGTTATTCACAAGATCGTGGACGGAATTGTTGATTTATTTTACAGGATAAAACATTATTGGTGGACTTTTAACATAGAGAAGATAATAGACCTTATGGTCTATTTGTCTCTTATAATGGATCGCTTGCTCCACTCGCAACTATGGTTGAAAAGTTTTATCATCTATCATATGTTCTAAATCGATTTATTATCGATGAAAGCTATTGATAATTTAATTATCTTTAGTCATGATATTCTTTATCGGGCTAGTCAGGCTCACCCTTTCTCGCTTCACGCATAATTCCTTTCGTGTAATAAGAGTGTTGCCGTAAGAATGTCACGGTCGAAAATGAATTATGGGAATAGAAGAGTGGTCTCTAATGTGGAGGTTCTCGCTAAACAAGATAGAAAAGCGTGTCAGATTCTATACAACATTTAGTAGTTATATTTGGTGAATCAAATAGGTGAGGTGAACCTAACTTTGAAGGGTGTTTTGCCACTATCATACAAGATGTCTAATGACATATAACCTCGTGTTATCATAAGGCAAGGTCAGGCGATCCACTTCACGAGTATATCTACTAGCACTACCTATATGATCTTGGAGTTTATTTGAAATATAATATTCACTTGGAAATAGTGGAGATAGTTATATGTCAAGAGAAGACTCACCATTGGAAAGAAGATGATAGTAATCTTCTCGCTTTTCTTTGGGGTCTATTGGTTAACCAAGGATAATTCGCGTGACCATATGATATCTATTATAACCTAGACGCACGGCCTCCCATGTACGAAGGTTTCTCGAGCATTTCCCAATGTTTTTAATTTCTAAAACAGCTTTTTGACTATACTTTTTTATGTAAAGTACTATCAGAAGATTGTGGTCGAGGCACCATGAGAGTTACATACATTTGTATTAAAACTCATAGTTAATCGTGGTCGATTCTATACGACATTACTCAACAATTGTATAAATGAAGTTGTATTTGAATTTTGTACCATGATATCCATGTACTCAAGAATGGGTGATGTATATCTAATTTTGGGGCGCCACAACTTGGTATTAGAGCTTAGGATATGGTCGCCGGGAGATAAGAGTCCGTAATCAGGAGGGAGAGACGAGTTATATACTTCAAGTTAAGGTGTGACTTACCTAAGCTAAAATTGTTTACTTGATAAGTTGATAAATTGTGATATGTCAATTAACCTTTGTTTTGAAGATATATTCTAGAATGATATCCAAATATGTGAGATGAGCAATGGAAAAATCATGATACAGAGGATATAACCGGAAGGTACAATCCAAAAAGAAAGCAAGGTATTCTCATCTCTTCAATATCAAAATACGACGTAAATTTCGAGGGTGAAATTTCATAAGGAGGGTGATTGTGAGACCCCGAATTTTATGAATAAAAGTATTCAATTTTTCTATTTTGGTAAATAGTTAAATTGATAAAAGTTTAAAGTTAAGCGGTAATATGTGATTTTTTTTTTTGCAAAGTAAGCAAGTTGATATAAAAATATTCTGTGTTTGGGAATATTCGATTAGTCGTGGGATATTCTTTTGTTTGGGAATATCCGTACGACGCAGAAAATCATGGTGGACCCCACAACGGAATTATTATCTGATTTAGAAAACGACAAAAATATTTTATTGAAAATAACTATTAAGTTTTACCATTAATATCGTTAACTACTAAGTAGTAAAAGAACAAGAATACGTGTGGTCGCATAAGAAGACAGTAGTATTGATTATTGATGCTTATGTGATAAGTCACCAATTTTGTTTTATTGGTATTATTAATGTAATAAAATGTAAAAATATTTTATATAAAATGTAATACTTTTATAAAGTTATTCTATAAATGTAATATATTATATTCTATTACGATATAGTGTTTTGCATAGTAAAATCTTTTTTATATAAAATGTAATACTTTTATAAAGTTATTCTATAAATATAATATATTATATTTTATTATGCATAGTGTTGCAGATAAGATATCTACATAATATTTTGCATAGTAAAATCTTTTATATAAAAATGTAATACTTTTTAAAGTTATTCGCTTTTATTACATTATAAATAGAATATATTATGTTTTATTTAAAAGATTTTGCTTTTAAATATGGTCCGTCTGCTTAAAGTAAATCAACTGGACCGCTCATGAATTAGTTATTACAGCCCATTCTTCTATAAATAGAAGCTTATTCATTCATTATTTTTTATTTAATTCAATTAAACTCAGAGAGAGAAACTATAGAGAAAAGAAGAAAAGTGTTCGTTACATTTCACTACTTCTATATCCAAAGATTTTCTTTCTAAGGTGAAGACATGTGATGAAAAGTGTTATGTTGATCATGAATATTATTTAAGAGTGAATGTCATTTGTTTTTTGCTTACTGTTGTAGAAAGTAGTTAAGACCGAGGAAGAACAACCTAGCTCATAATATAAGGCCACATTTATGGAAAGTTTTTAAGTCTATGTGACTATTAACCACTTATGGAGTCAACGATTTATATAATCGTGGGGACTTTTGGGCCATATATAAAGGTCGACTTAACTCTTTTAGTTTGGCATAATTAAAAGATTTGACAATTTTGTGGCTATTAACTTTTATAAAAGAGTTCAATTTCTCATGACCATGTATAGAATTAAGAGCAATTATGATCGTTGAATTACGATGATGTGTTCATGGTCCTCATGACCATGTATAACAATCAAAGCAATTATGATCGTTGAAATCAGATGATGAGTTCATGGTCCTCAAGACCTTTAGTAAAAGTTTTTAGTCGATCGTTAAATAATTATTGTCCATATAATGCCGACTTGAGATTATATAGCTGCACCATATATTGTCATGGTGAGGCTTTAGCTTGTCAAAGTTGTTAGGTTGTGCTCAATCAAAGAAATGTTTTTAAAAAATTAAAGAGTTAATGGTTAACGCACCCTCAAAGAATAATCTAAAGAAAAGGCTATGATATCAAGTTCTAATACTACATATTTACTTTGTGTTGTCACACATTTCAAGTTTCACATGTTGAAAAGCCTCTTTAACGAGCTATTCATTTTTCAAAGTATATTTATTCACTGTTAAGTTATTCGACAAGTCACCGTGGTACTACTACATATAGTAAGGTAACATGTTACGTGTCATATTCAAGGTTGTTGCGTTGATCACATATAAGACGATTCAACATAACTCTTTCCTTTAAGTTTCCACCATTCAAGTAACTAAAGTTGATAATCCTTACAATTTAGAAATATTAAATTATTGATTCATGTTTATTCATTAAATTGTTTCATTTCAATTTTATACTTATTGAGCATATTTGATGCTAACTCTTGCCAAACATTAACTTGGTGCATGTAGAAAATAATGATAGGACTAGAATGGTCAGATTTAAACTACAGAATAGAAGATTAAAATAATATAAAGGTTACAGGTTGGTATCAGGTAAAAAGAATAAGACCTAAGTTGTGATACCGCGATGAAGTATGTGATATAATGTATAAATAGACTAGTTAAATAAAAAAAATATTGATAGATGTTGAGGATGATGATGAATAGTGAACACCAAGTCTGTTGTAGCGAGTACTGTAAAACCCCAACTTTTTGAATAAAGATGAATTTTCTATAAATATTATTTTTGAATATTATGGAGTGAAATTGATATAATGTTATAGTCAGGTAATATTTATAAATTTTGCAAAGTACGCAAGTTGTTATATAATATTCGATTGGTCTGGGAATATTCGCTTTAACAGGAATATTCGTGATAACTAAGACAATCATTGGTGGACCCCACAACGGAATTATTGTTTGATCGAGAAAACGACAAAATACTTTTTACTTAAAATAATCTACGAAAAGTTTTACCGCTAATCGTTGAAACACCGGTGTTAAAAGTACAAGAATACGCGTGGTCGTATAAGAGCATACAAAAGATTAATTATTGATGCTTACGTGATAAGTCACTCAGCTTTTGTTGGTATTATTAATGTAATAATACGTAAAATCTTTATATATAAAACAAAATACTTTTATAAAGTTATTCTATAAATAGAATATATTATATTCTATTATGATAGTGTCTCAGATAAGTGTTTTGTATAGTAAAATATTTTTATATAAAACATAATACTTTTATAAAGTTATCTATTTTATTGACAATTATTAGAATATATTATATTTTATTATGCATAGTGTTCAGATAAGGCTCGTGATAGTGTTTCAGATAATAAAATCTTTTATAAAGTTATTCGTTTTATTAGATTATAAATAGAATATATTATATTTTATTTAAAAGATTTTGCTTTAAATATGGACCGTCGATTAAAGTAAATCAACTGGACCGCTCATGAGTTAGTTACTACGCAATCCATTTTTCTATAAATAAGCTCATTCCTTCATTATTTTCTTATTTAATTCATCAAACTCTAGAGAGATAAACTATAGAGAGAAAGAAGAAAGTATTTTGCTACTTCACTACTTATATATCCAAAGACTCTACTTCTTAAAGTGTGGAATATTATTTGTTGTACTGTAATGAGTGTTATTCTATCAGATTCATGAAGAGAACTTATGTTATTCCATTCTTTATTATTCTCGTTGAATAACTCAGATACGCCGGGCCACCCTATATACTTGGTGACATTCTTCATTATTCTGCCTTTATTATTCTCGTTGAATAACTCAGATACGCTGCTATCCTATATACTTGGTGACATTCTTCTATTTTTCCGCCTTTATTATTCTCGCTGGAATATCCTCGTTCAGGCGCTTTTACTTTAACCGGTTAAAATTTTATTATTATTATTCTGCTGAATATCCCGTTCTGGTGCTTTTTTTACGACCGAATTCCGGACCGATTCCGCCCTTATTAGTATTCTCGTTGAATAACTCGCCTATGCCAAGCACCGCATACATGGTGATTTCGTTGTTATTCCATTCTTTATTATTCTCGCTGAATATCCCGTCTGCAAGCGCTTTTACGCCGGACCGGTTCCATCTTTATTATTATTCCGTTGAATATCCTGCTCTGCGGCGTTTACGCCGGACCGATTCCGCCCTTATTAATATTCTCATTGAATAACTCGCTCTGCGCTAAGCACCGCATGCACGGTGGTTTCGTTGTTATTCCATTCTTTATTATTCTGTTGGAACATCCCATCTGAGCTTAATTTCACCGACCGTTCCGTTATTTAGTATTCGTTGAATAACTCGCCTATGCGGCACCGCATGCATGGTGATTTCTTTTGTTATTCCATTCTTTATTTTTCTCATTGGTTAAAACTTTGACTTTTTACTCCATGAAATTAGTGGAATATCCTCGATATTTGTGCTTCATCCAAAGATCTTTCATGGAAGTATTCTTCGAGCATTCTTGAATTTTACTCTACAAAGTAGTATCTTGTTGACAATTTGGACGTTATTGGTTCTTGGACAAATAAATTCTTGAACTTGTTTTATTCAATTTTTATATCATTGTCATCATCCTCATATTTATATTTTTTTGAAAGTCATCTGTATTCAGAGTGCATGATGGACTTGGTATGATTACGACTGTGGATTATTCTTGTAATCACGACCGTAATGTTATAAATGATGTGGTAAAAGACCTCATTGGTCTGTGTAGTGCATTGATGGATAGTTGTTGGCATGATCATGACCATTAATGAATACACAAATATTCTCGCCCATAGTGCATGGATAATTGTGGTCGTGATACTAAAGAATATCCTCGCAGAGTAGTGTAAGTGATTCGATGATGTGGATTATTTATTGTTCGAGTCTCAGCGATAAAAGTCATGAAAACCTTTTAAATCATAGAAAATAGTAAATTTTATTCTCTACTCGACTCTTCTAATGGATTGCTTGTTCCAACCGCAGCTTAAACTTGATGTTTGTTATATTTTATCGGTTTAACATCGTGAAGGCTAATGATAATTTATTCTCGCATTATCTTAGTCATAATATTTTTATCGGGCTAGTTGAGCTCACCCTTTCTTTCAATTTTCTTTCAGAAATGAGAATATAAATTTGGGACGAGCCTGGGAATGGAGTGATGGTCCTAGATGGTGTATTAGTAGTCCTCACTATTCTCGTGAAATAGTGTGATAATAATTGTAATAAGGACTCCTTTTGAGTTTGTATACTCTCTAGTAGACAATATTTGTATTCAAACTCACATAGTTTATATTTTGTCGATTGTATACTTATAGTTGTATTATTAAGTTGTATTTGAATTTGCATCATGATTCCATGACTTAAGATGAGTTGTGTATACCTAATTTTGGGGGCGCACAAATACTCGATTTTTTGGGGCAATATAGTTTTCTCATCCGCATTCATCAGAACATTTCTCTCTTTCCTCGCTCCTCCCTCACGTGGCTCTCAAATCTCACCTTCTTTCTGTCGTCTCCCTCAATTTCGGTCATCCGATCCTCCTCGTCCCCTTTAACAGATCAACGACGTAGTGCGCATTGGTGGTGGTGGTGGCATAACGCAGCGGTGGTGCTTCTTTACCCCTTTAACATTGGATAGGATCCATTTTATTTTATTTTATTTTCCATTCCCACTTAAATAACAACCAAAAATTAAATGCTTCATTTTATTTTCTAATGAACAAGACTTTGTGGTGGGGGGTGGTGACACTCGCAAATAATAACAAGCAAACAAAGGGCTCCATTTCAAGTAAGTTACATTTCAATATGCCTAAAAAATAGGTTAAGTACAATATTAATTTTGTTTTCCCTAGTAATTGAATGTATATACTTCTTACGGTCCAAATTAGAAGCCAATAATGTCCTCTTTGTATTGCCTTAAAATGTTAATTAGTTTAAATTTGTTTATTATAATTATGTTTTGCTTCTTACACAAACACATTAACAAAGTTTGAGCAAATATATGTCAAGTATATCATTTTATAAGATATAGAATAACAACAATGAAATTTAAGATCTTGCAAGTAAGATTTATGATAAATAAACCAATGATCAAAATAAATATAGCACTTTATAGTTTAGGATCAATTTGGTTTATATAGTGCTTATCACTCTCAAAGATTTGGCTATATATGATTCAACGTTTTATACACAAAGGACAATTTTTCTTGCAAGAATGATAAGGATAATGCCGACTGCACTAAGAATAAACTGATTATTCAATCTCAAAAAATAAATTGCCCTTTATCCGAAAATTATTGGCATCAAATTTACATTCAAAAATAACTCAACGGAAGAAGAGAAACCTGTATGAATTTGTAAAGTCCTCTGATACAAATGTCATCCTTCGAAAAGCTCTATAGTTACATATTTCAAGGAAATTGTAAAATCCTTGACCAGATTTGTACTACATGTTGCCTTCTACCAAAAAATAAAATAAAATACGGTTCAGTATTGCATTTGTCTATATTTTTTTTCAATGTCTGTGACCAATATACAATAATAAATATAAAACTTTATTTCATAAAATGAATACGTAAAATACAATGTCCGACTAGATATCCTTCTGAATACGAAGGAATAAAGCGGGAATTGAATAAATCAATAAAAAAAATTAAATAATATGGAGTGTCAATATGATTTCCCTTATTTGTTACAATAATCTAGTCATATATACTCTTGTAAAAATGATGGGCATTGTGTTTTTTGTTTGTATAAGAACTTGTTTATATAATAATTTTTAAGACAAGAAGCAAGTTGTTGGATTCGTGGAATCATAACCCAGATTTCTCAACCATATCCAAGTCACCAGTTGAAATCCCACTCGGTAGCTCCCAATCAAAGCAATGCAACAACTGAGCCAACACAAATTGAATGTTGATCAATCCTAGCTGCATTCCAGGGCACCCTCTTCTACCTGACCCAAATGGTAAGAGCCGGAAATCACGTCCTCGAAGATCTATTTTGCTCCTAGTAAACCTCTCAGGAAGGAATTCTTCAACGCCTTCAGACCACAGGTTAGGATCTCGCCCTAGGGCCCAAGCATTTACGATTACTCGTGATTTCTTAGGTATGTAATACCCACGATCACAATATCCTCCCTAGACTCATGAGGACCCAATAATGGTGCAATAGGATGCAGTCTTAAACCTTCTTTAACCACCATATATAGGTATTCTAACTTTGGCAGATTAGTCTCCTCCACCATTCGATCAAGTCCTACAATGGTATTTACTTCCTCTTGACACTTTTTCATCACCCTTGGATGCCTTATGAGTTCTGCTAGTATCCATTCGATGGAGGTATACGAAGTATCGATTGCTGCTGTGATAATGTCTACCATGATAGATTTAATACCCGACCTGTCAATTGCTTTAGCTAACTCGTGATGGGTGCTTGTGGAATTTTTCATCAATGATAGCATTTCATCAACAAAGTCGGTATTTTCCTTTTGAAGTCCATTACTTGCGTTTTGTTCATGCTCATCAATAATTAGCTCCAACATTTTGTCAAGTTTCTTGCCGGCTTCCTTAAAGCTTCGAGTCAATCCCTATATAGAGGAAATATATATTGAGATGCATGTTTTGTGGTTATTAAAATGTTAAAAATATATATAAACAAAATAAACTTTCTTTAAAAGTTTGAGATATATATTAATTTAATTGAAGGTCAAGCGGCCAGGAAAAGCGACAAAATCTGCAAGATTGAACTTTCCAGCCAACAGGAAGGCCTCATTCATAATACCCTTGAGATCAAACCTATCATCTTTGCTACGTCCCAAAAGCAACCTATAAGTCATGTTCTCAATAAGATCAGCCACCTTTGCACTAATATCCACCACCTCACATTTAGCGGCGGCATCCTTAAGCTCCTTCACCAATAACCCAAGCTCCTCCTTTCTCATCCCAACAAAAGAATTAATCTTTGAAGGAGCAAGAAGCTCTTGTACAACAAACTTTCTTACATTGCGCCAGTATGGACCGTCGGTGAAGGTGATGCCCTTATTACCATATGCCATATATTCCGCGGTCTGAAATAATTTTATGAGTCTTTTAGCTGATCGATCACGAGTCAATATACAATTTTGGTCTGAAATTATTTATGACTAGAATTGGAAATAAAAAATTTTGGTTTGTTTATGGATTATAAAATATGATTATGGTTCTTTCTAAGAACTAATTAAAATATACAATTTGTTTTTAATGAGTTGAATCAATTTGTAAACCAAATGATTATGCTATTCAATATAGGTCAACTCATTTTTTAAATTTAAAACTTACGTACTATTATTATGACTAAATGAAGTAAATTACTTAATATATTAATTTTTTATAATATTCGTTCAATTTCTCTTTCTAATTTTTTTGAACAAATTTTTCTCAAAAAATTTCCGACTCCAGGACAATGTGACGCGATCACTTGGTTATATTTCTTAGTTATTAACTTATTACATTTGTCTTTACCTAAAAAAATAAATAAATAAATTGACAAAACTGAAGGAGCTATAAAGCCAGAAAAATGAACATGAAGCAACCTACAACTCAAATTTTATGCTATTTTTTTTCCAAATCTAAAAGATATGAAGAAGGAAATACAATAGGAAATATAAAAACATATAAAAATAAATATAAAATATAAAAGAAATACTTGTACCAAATTGAAAACAAAGCTAAAATGACAAGAATAGGAACTGAGAAGGTTAAAAAAGTAGTGGAATAATAACACATGATCAGAGGGTAGCAAAAAAAAATTCCCAAGGCCTTTTGGCAGACGACTTATAATCCAACTTACACCTAGAATTATATAGAGATCGAAATAGAAAGAGAGAGAATACATAGATTGGTTTTTTTTATTAGTTAGAATGGCAGCTCTCCAAGTTGTCACCCACTTTTAAAGTCTTTTTTAAAGTTTATTTTTCACCAATTAAATCCTTAAAGGGACATTTTTTGACATTTCAGTTCTTTTTACCCGATTTGAACCCTACCCATTTTGACCAAATTTTGTTCCAACCGACCTAGTTTAACCCAATGCCAATTTCACCAATTTTTTTTTGAAAAAAACTAAAAGTTTTAAATTATTAAAAAGTAAATGATATTTTGAAAATAATATTTTATTTTAAAATATTAATAATAATTATTATTTTAAATACTCTTAAAATAATTATTATTTTCAGGAAAAAATATTAGAAGCTTTTATGTTTTTCATAAATGAGTAAAGTTTCATAAAATAAAGATTCAAAAATTAAATAAGAAAATAAAACTTTATTTTCAAAGAAATAGATTTTTTTCATTTTTTTATGTAACACTTTATTTTGAGAAGGAAAAATTGGTTTTTGTCTTTACCATTATTATATGTATTCTTAATATTAGAGTTTTAAAACAAAAACTAAAAATAGAAATTAAAATACAAAAAGCATTAAAAGATAAATAAAAAGCTGATTCATTTTAAAAAAAAACAAATTAAAAAGTTTTTAAAAATTATTATTTTCAAGAAAAAATTAGAAAATTTTTATATTTAAAAAATGAGTAAAATTTTAGAAAATATAGATTAAAAAATAAAACAACAAAATACAACTTTATTTTTAGTAAAAATAGAAATATTTTTTTTTAAAATTTAGTAAATTTCATAAAATATAGATTAAAAAAATAAAATTAGAAAACTTTATTTTCATTAAAAATATAATTTTTATATTTTTAAACGATGTGTATATTTTCCTAAAATTAATAAAGAATTAGAAATTTTAAACTTGAATTTTTGAATCTATATTTTATGAAACTTCACTCAATTTAGGAAAAAATAAAAGTTTCTAATATTTTTTTTCTAAAATTAATAACTATTTTTAAATCTTTTTAAAATTTTAATTTTATTTTAAAATATAAAAATAAATATTATATTAAAATAATATTTTATTTTATAATATTAAAATAAATTATTATTTTTGAAAAATATTATTTTATTTTAAAATATTATAATTAATTAATATTTTAAAATATTAAAAAAATTATTATTTTAAAAATAATATTTTATTTTTAAATATTTAAAATAATAATTTGAAAATAATTAATTGGTAAAATTGGGTTCGGGTCAAACTGGACATCTTGATTGGATAAAAATTTGGTCTAAATGGGTCGGATTGGGGTCAAATTTGGTAAAAGGAACGAAAATTTCAAAACGTATCGTTTTAAGGACCTAATTAGCGAAAAATGAATTTTAGGGAAGACTTTAAAAGTGAGTGACATAACTTGGAGGGACAAAAGTAACATTCAATCTTTCGATTATGAAGACGGAGACGGAGAAGTCGATGTGTGAGAGGAGAGAATTGGATTCTTTTGATTTTAGTTCGTAACAAATTAAAAAATAGGTCAAATCGCTTAATCGGTTCGTGTTTGTTTATCTTTTAAGAAATACGGGTCTAAATTTTAACCTACTTAGATAATTTAAAGTACTTATTAACCGATTCATATGGTCCAAGTTAATTTGATTGGGCTACCAATTTGTAAGCCAAATTGTCGTGCCTATTCAAGACTATATATTTTTAGATACAATGTGTGAGACCCCAAATTTTATGAATAAAAGTATTCAATTTTTCTATTTTGGCAAATAGTTAAATTGATAAAAGTTTAAAGTTAAGGGTAATATGTGATTTTTTTTTTTTTTGCAAAGTAAGCAAGTTGATATAAAATATTCGTCAGGGGGAATATTCGATTAATGGAGAATATTCTTTTTGTTTGGGAATATCCGTGACGACTCAGACAATCATTGGTGGAACCCACAACGGAATTATTGTCGGATCGAGAAAACAACAAAAAATATTTTATTAAAAATAACTACGGAAGTTTTACCATTAATATTGTTGAACTACTCAAGAGTAGTAAAAGTACAAAGAATACGCGTGGTTTTATGAAGCACTACCAGTATTGATTATCGATGCTTATGTGATAAGTCACTCGCTTTTGTTTTATTGGTATTATTAATGTAATAAAATAGAAAAGCTTTTTTATATAAAAATGTAATACTTTTATAAAGTTATTCTATAAATAGAATATATTATATTCTATTATAAAGTGTTTTGCAGATAAGAAAATCTTTTTATATAAAATAGAATACTTTTATAAAGTTATTCTATAAATAGAATATATTATATTTTATTATGATAATAGTGTTGCATAGTAAAATCTTTTTATATAAAAAAACAAAATACTTTTATAAAGTTATTTGTTTTATTAGATTATAAATAGAATATATTATATTTTATTTAAAAGATTTTGCTTTTAAATATGGACCGCCCATTTAAAGTAAATCAACTGGACCGCTTCATGAATTAGTTACTTACGCAAATATCCATTCTTCTATAAAATAAGCTCATTCATTCATTATTTCTTATGAATTCATTTGAAACTCTGTAGAGAGAAACTATAGAGAAAGAAGAAAAGTGTTCACATTACTTCACTACTTCTATATACGACTCTTTCTTTCTAAGGTGAAGACAGTGATGAAAATTATCTTCGCCCGGTGCTAAGAGGAATTTAGAATCACAATTGTGATTATGAAGTTATTCACATGATCGTGGACTCGGAATTGTTGATTTATTTTATGAGGATAAAACCTTATTGGTGGACTTTTAACATAGAGAAGATAATAGACCTTACGGTCTATTCGACTCTTCTAATGGATCGCTTCGTTCACCGCAACTATGGTTAAAAAGTTTTATCATCTATCATATGTTCTAAATCTCGATTTATTATCGATGAAAGCTATTGATAATTTAATTATCTTTAGTCATGATATTCTTTATCGGGCTAACAGTGCTCACCCTTTCTACTTCACGCACAATTCCTTTCGTGTAATAAGAGTGGTGCCATAAGAATGTTGTTTGTCGAGAATAACAGGAATAGAATAGAATAGTGGTCTCTACCATGGAGGTTCTCCCAAAACAATATAGAAAAGTGTGTTGTATTCTATACAACATTTAGTAGTTATATTTGGTAAATCAAATAGGTGAGGTGAACCCAACTTTGGAAGGTGTTTTTCCACTATCATATAAGATGTCTAATGACATATAACCTCGTGTTATCATAAGACAGGGTTGTGCGATCAACTTGCTGAGTATATCTATGGGAACTACCTATATGATCTTGGAGTTTATTTGAAATATAATATTCACTTGGAAACAATGGAGATAGTTATATGTCAAGAGAAGACTCACCATTAGAAAGAAGATGATAGTAATCTTCTCATTTTTTTTTTCGGTCTATCGGGTCAACCAAGGATAATTCTGCGTGGCCATATGATATCTATTATAACCAAGACGCATGGCCTCCCATGTACGAAGGTTTTCTGAGCACTTCCCCAAAGATTTTAATTTCTAAAACAGTTTTTGACTATACTTTTATGTAAAGTACCATTTGTAAGGTTGTGGTCGAGGCACCATGAGAGTTACATACATTTGTATTAAAACTCATAGTTAATCGTGGTCGATTCTATACGACAAATTTCAACAACAGATAAATGAAGTCAGATTTGAATTTTGTACCATGATCTGGCATTTCGTGAATGGGTGATGTATACCGAATTTTGGGGGTGTCACAGTTGGTATCGAGCTTAGGATATGGTCGCGCACAGAGATAAGAGTCTAGAACTAGGAGGGAGAGACGAGTTATATACTTCGCTAGTGTGTGACTTACCTAAGTCGAAATTGTTTACTTGATAAGTCGACAAATTGTGATATGTCAATTAACCTTGTTTTGAAGATATATTCTAGAATGATATCCAAATACGTGAGATGAGCAATGGAAAAATCATGATACGAGATGATATAACCGGAAGGTACAATCCAAAAGAAAGCAAGGTATTCTCATCTCTTGAATATCAGTACGCACGTAAATTTCGAGGGCGAAATTTCATAAGGAGGGTGATGTGAGACCCCTAATTTTATGAAATAAAAGTATTCATTTTTTCTATTTTGGTAAATAGTTAAATTGATAAAAGTTTAAAGTTAAGGGTAATATGTGAATTTTTTTTGCAAAGTAAGCAAGTTGATATAAAATATTCGTTGTGGTCGGGGAATATTCGATTAGTTGGGAATATTCTTTTTGTTGGGAATATCCATGACGACCAGACAATCATTGGTGGACCCCATTAACGGAATTATTCATCGGATTGAGAAAACGACAAAAATATTTTATTGAAAATAACGGCGGAAGTTTTACCATTAATACTGTTGAACTACTCGGTAGTAAAAGAACAGTAATACGCGTGGTTGCATAGTAGCACACGGTATTGGTATTATTAATGTAATAAAATAGAAAAGCTTTTTATATAAAACAGAATACTTTTATGAAGTTATTTTATAAATAGAATATATTATATTCTATTACGCATAGTATTTTCAGATAGTAAAATCTTTTTTTATATAAAATGTAATACTTTTATAAAGTAATTCTATAAAATGTAATATATTATATTTTATTATGCATAGTATTGCAAAGTGCATGATAAGTGTTTTGCATAGTAAAATCTTTTTTTATATAAAACAAAATACTTTTATAAAGTTATTCGTTTTATTAGATTATAAATAGAATATATTATATTTTATTTAAAAGATTTTTCTTTAAATATGGACCGTTCGTTTAAAGTAAATCAATCTGGACCGTTCATGAATTAGTTACTTACGCAAATTCCATTCTTCTATAAATAGAAACTCATTCATTCATTATTTCTTACGAATTCACTGAAACTCTAGAGAGAGAAACTATAGAGAGAAAAAAGAAAAGTGTTCTGCTACTTCACTACTTCTATATCCAGTACTCTTCTTTCTAAGGTGAAGACAGGTGATAAAAATTATCTTCGTCCTTGGTGCGAAGAGGAATTTAGAATCACAATTGTGATCATGAGTTATTCACATTATCGTGGACGGGAATTGTTGATTTATTTTATAGGAATAAAACATTATTGGTAGATTTTTAACATAGAAGATAATAGACCTTATGGTCTATTCGACTCTTCTAATGGATCGCTTCGTTCACCGCAACTATGGTTGAAAAGTTTTATCATCTATCATATGTTCTAAATCTCGATTTATTATTGATGAAAGCTATTGATAATTTAATTATCTTTAGTCATGATATTCTTTATCGCAAGCTAGTTGTGCTCAATTTTCCGCTTCACGCATACAATTCCTTTTTAGGTAATAAGAGTGTTGCCAAAAGAATGTTACCGGGTCGAGATTGAATAAATAACAGGAATAGAATGTGGTCTCTAGTTGTGGAGGTTCTCCTAAACAAGATAGAAAAGTGTGTCAGATTCTATACAACATTTAGTAGTTATATTTGGTGAATCAAATAGGGTGAGGTGAACCCAACTTTGGAAGGGTGTTTTGCCACTATCATACAAGATGTCTAATGACATACAACCTCGTGTTATCATAAGATGTGGTCAGACGATCCATTTGCTGAGTATATCTACGGACACTACCTATATGATCTTGGAGTTTTTTTGAAATATAATATTCACTTGGAAATAGTGGAGATAGTTATATGTCAAGAGAAGACTCACCATTTGAAAGAAGATGATAGTAATCTTCTCATTTTTCTTTGGGGTCTATTGGGTAAACCAAGGATAATTCTGTGGTCATACGATATCTATTATAACCTAGGCACGCACGGCCTCCCATGTACGTAAGGTTTCTCGAGCACTTCCCAAAGATTTTAATTTCTAAAACAGTTTTTGACTATACTTTTATGTAAAGTACCATTGTAAGGTTGTGGTCGAGGCACCATGATTGTTACATATATTTGTATTAAAACTCATAGTTAATCGTGGTCGATTCTATACTGATGTACTCAACAATTAGTATAAATGAAGTTGTATTTGAATTTTGTACCATGTATCTGGCGACTCAGAATGGGTGATGTATACCTAATTTTGGGGGCGTCACACAATGAAAAAATTAAACTCTTCGTATCCCATGAAATATAAAAAATAATTGTCTGTGTGTGTGTATATATCTATATATATACGCATACATGTTTGACATAGTTTGGGAACTAATGAATATGGAAAGACAACTTCTAAGTTCAAATTTATCAATATATATAATTTTAATATGACTCAAGAATGAACAAAAAGGGATAAGTAACGAAAGAGTTGTATACTGAAACAAAAATAGTGTTTTGCTAAAGTAAAATTAGGAAAACGAGTGTTATAACTTCTACTTTAGATGAATTTTGAATATATATATATATATATATATATATATATATATATATATATATATCGACGATATAATAAATTATTTTGTCGTAACGAATAGATTTTCATAAATTAGAATGTTTGAATTTAATTTTGAATTATAAGATTATTGGAGAAGTTAACAGGAATGTTAAAATATAATTATGGGAAGTAAATTAATAAAAGTAAATATTATTCCGAGGAAGTTATTTTGTTGATGTAAAATATTTTATATTTAATGTTGTAGAAGAATCAGAATTGAGTATGGAAGAAAGAATTATTGAATGTGAATAATGTAGATGATGAACTATGGGCCGAGACAAGTTTCCCCAACTTGTACAAATTGATTATTGTGTGCTAGTTTCCTTAAATTTTTGCAAGTTTCCTCACTTTGAGCAATTTCTTTAACTTGTAGTAAGATTGTTATTATTGAAAGTTCTAAACTTACGAAAATAATTGTGCAAGTTTAAGACTACGTGCATTTGATTTTTTTATTAGCTAAACTTATGTTCAGTAGTTATGTAATATCAAACTATTCAATATGTTGATCATGAATATTATTTAAGAGTGAATGTCATTTGTTTGGCTTACTCTGTTGTGAAAGTAGTTAAGGATCGAGGAAGAACAACCTAGCTCATAATATAAGGCCACATTTATGGAAAGTTTTTAAGTCTATATGACTATTAACCACTTATGGAGTCAACGATTTATATAACTGTGGGGACTTTTGGGCCATATAGTGTCGACTTAACTCTTTTAGTTTTGGCATAATTAAAAGATTTGACAATTTTTGTGGCTATTAACTTTTATAAAAGAGTTCAATTTCTCATGACCATGTATAGAATTAAGAGCAATTATGACTGTTGAATTATGTATGATGTGTTCATGGTCCTCATGACCATGTATAACAATCAAAGCAATTATGACTGTTGAAATCTGTATGATGAGTTCATGGTCCTCAAGACCATTGGTAAAAGTTTTAGTCGATTGTTAAATAATTATTGTCCATATAATGCCGACTTGGAGATTATATAGCCAAAGCCATATAGCTTTTAGCTTGTCAAAGTTGTTAGGTCATACTCAATCGTAGAAATGTTTTAAAAAATTAAAGAGTTAATGGTTAACGACCCCTCAGTAATAATCTAAAGAAAAAGGCTATGATATTGAAGTTCTAATACTACTTATTTACTTTGTGTTGTCACACATTTCTGAAGTTTCACATGTTGAAAAGCCTCTTTAACGAGCTATTCATTTTTTCAAAGTAAATTTATTCACTGTTAAGTTATTCTGACAAGTCACTGTGTACTACATATAGTAAGGTAACATGTTACAGGTCATATTCAGTGTTGTTATGTTGATCACATATAGTACAATTCAACATAACTCTCTTTCCTTTAAGTCGACCATTCAAGTAACTAAAGTTGATAATCCTTACAATTTAGAAATATTAAATTATTGATTTATGTTTATTCATTAAATAGTTTCATTTCAATTTTATACTTATTGAGCATATTTGATGCTAACTCTTGCCAAACATTAACTTGGTGCATGTAGAAAATAATGATAGGACCAGAATGGTCAGATTTAAACTATAGAATGGAAGATTAAAATCATATAAAGGTTACAGGTTGGTATCAGGTAAAAAGAATAAGACCTAAGTTGCGATACCGCGATGAAGTATGTGATATAATGTATAAATAGACTAGTTAAATAAAAAAAATATTGATAGATGTTGAGGATGATGATGAATAGTGAACACCAAGTCTGTTGTAGCGAGTACTGTAAAACCCCAACTTTTTGAATAAAGATGAATTTTTTATAAATATTATTTTTGAATATTTTGGAGTGAAATTGATATAATGTTATAGTTTTGGGTAATATTTATAAATTTTGCAAAGTACGCAAGTTGTTATATAATATTCGATTGGTCGGGGAATATTCGTTTTAACAGGGAATATTCGTACAATGGCACAATCATTGGTGGATCCCACAACGGAATTATTGTCGGATTGAGAAAACGACAAAAATACTTTTACTTAAAATAACTACGGAAGTTTTACCGTTAA
The DNA here is from genome assembly GCA_020205615.1 of Panax quinquefolius. Lineage (NCBI taxonomy): Eukaryota > Viridiplantae > Streptophyta > Magnoliopsida > Apiales > Araliaceae > Panax > Panax quinquefolius. The sequence goes on from CM035165.1 coordinate 90,565,290, forward strand.
TCTGTTGAAACACGGTGTTAAAAGTATAAATAATATGCATGGTCGCATAAGTAGCAAATCAGAGATTAATTATTGATTCTTACGTGATAAGTCACTCAGTTTTGTTGGTATTATTAATGTAATAATACATAAAATCTTTATATATAAAATGAATACTTTTATATAAAGTTATTCTATAAATAGAATATATTATATTCTATTACGATATGTCTCGTGATAGTGTTTTTGTATAGTAAAATCTTTTTATATAAAAATGTAATACTTTTATAAAGTTATCTATTTTATTGTATAATAATTAGAATATATTATATTTTATTATGCGTATAATGTTTCAGATAAGGCTCAAGATAGTGTTTGCATAATAATAAAATCTTTTATAAAGTTATTCGTTTTATTAGATTATAAATAGAATATATTATATTTTATTTAAAAGATTTTGCTTTTAAATATGGACCGTCGATTAAAGTAAATCAATCTGGACTGCTCATGAGTTAGTTACTATGTACCCATTTTTTTATAAAAGAAGCTCATTCCTTCATTATTTTTACTTTAATTCAATTTAAACTCTGAGAGATAAACTATAGAGAGAAAGAAGAAAGTATTCTCGCTACTTCACTACTTATATATCCAAAGACTCTTCTTCTTAAGGTAGGAAATATTATTTGTTGTACTCGTAAGGGGTGTTATTCTTTTGTATTCATGAAGAGAACTTATGTTATTCCATTCTTTATTATTCTCATTGGAATAACTCAGATACGCTGCCACCCTATATACTTGGTGACATTCTTCTATCGTTGGAATATTCAAATCATCATGCTTTTACTTCCGGACTCTATTTCCCCAAAAATCGGGACTATTTTTCTTCCCGATCTTGTATATTATACTACCTTGTTGTTAGCTTTAAAACATTATAAATGTTAAAATAGCTAAAATGCGTAATAAATTTTAATTTTCTTCTACAATCGTTCATTCATTCATTCCCGAATCGCAACCTTTACAATTCTTCATTACACTAGAATTATATTTATTCTCATTTCGTAATAAACATTCTTTATCTATTCAACATTTATAACTATACATAATCGCCCATTTACATTTAGCAACTATCAATCATGACTTTATACCATTTCTAATTCAAAGAAATGTATTCAAATCCATCATTCATCTTTCATCATCCATAAAACAAATAATATTGCATAACGTCATTAACTTGCAAAAAGTTTGTGTTTGCAAGATTGAGCTCGACAGCCCAGCAAATTTAACAGTCTATCATGTTTCACATAGCACACAATTCCATATGCACTACATTTTCTTTAATATGCATATATCCGCATACAATATATATTCTTTACTATGCATATCCTACATGCGCTAATAATTCCTTACAAAGCATACATTCATGCATTATACATTTCTAATTTATCGAAGTTACATCATACAACATGTGTTTTCACAAATCACATATAAATTGAGTTCCATAACCCAATTAACTCTCGGTCATATTTTGACTTTAACAATTCATAGAGCATGATGTGTAATTTAGCACATAACCACATTCCATCCACAAACATAACAGAACTGAAAAACTTGCCTTAATTGAGGATTACCGCTATAGTTTACTTTAACTTCTTCTCACGAATCCTACACAATCGTGTTCACATACACGCATATTAGATAACCAATTATGTCACATGACTGCGCACATATTAAATAATCATATAAGTCATGATCATTAGTTACCATAACCTATAATCTTTTATTCTTGTCTTATAACTATTCTCGGTTTTTTAGAAACTTTATTTGTTTAAACCTTTTTATACATAATAAGGTTCTCACATGACTTTAGTGTATAAATACTTTACATCCTGAAACATAAACCACTTATATTCTATTTTAAGAATATTCCTCTCTTTTATAGTAAATTCGGAACCATATGGTTTATGAATAGTTTTTACTGCACAAACATGGCTTACTACATCATTTCTTTAATTTCGATAATTTTCATACCTTTTCGATAGATCATGTGTTAAATCACGTTATCGCCACATACGCGAATGCTGCACTTTATATGTAGCTTAGCTTCGCATTATTCCCGCGAATAACTTACATTTTCGCTTTGCTTGTACTTTAAATTCATACATATAACATTATGTAATTTTGTGTTCAAAATCTCCGTTTCGAACTTCAGACACTTTCGTTTTAACACTTTTATGTCCAATATAATTTTAAACGGTTTCGTGCATTTCATTTAGCTTTATACCCATTTTGCATATTATTTCTCGGCTTACGTTTGCGTAAACATGTAAACTTATGTTTACATTACATGTTTATTGTTTTCCTTGCGCTCAAAATGAGTTTTCATGACATAAAGTTGTTATATTACATTTTTACTTCAATTCCGGTGTCTTGCTACATGCCAAATCATTAACGCCAACCAAGAATCGCGATCGTGGAATCAATCGCCAAACAAAGACAACGTTGTTAGCAATTTGGGCCTCGCGTTAGGCCTCGCTCGCCTGCCTCAGCGTTACACTCGGTCGAGCCCCTTGCTTTGACACTCGTTTTGTGATGTTATATCTTTAAACCACTGCTCATACGCTTTGAATTTTGGATATGTTTTAGGTAGTATATCCATCTAATTATAAACATTATAATCCAAGCATTACAAGAAACCCAAATTGCCGTAACCACAAGCCAAAACCAGTGGGTGAATCAGATAGCATAGCGCCGGGACGGCGTCTTGGCGTCTTGGTGGTGCAAAATGATGCCCAATTTGGGCTGCTGCCCCAATAACGAAATGCCTAGTTTATGATTTTAACTTTTCGCTCAGTAGTTCAATTGCAACCAATTTTTGATATATTGAAAACACCCTAGTAGACTATATTTAGAAAATATAAGCCACCCATTTCAGAAACTTTAAACAGTCCAAACAAAGCTCCAAAATGCTCATCATAACAGTTTTTAATTGTTTTCCAGCTTGACCCTGTTTGCGCTTAAAAAACAGTCATAACTTCTTCGTTTTAAAACATTTTTGAGCGATTCTTGAGCCCACACGAAGCTAACTTCCGGGACTACAACTTTTATTCTTTGACCATTTTCAAATTCTAAACACAGAATTCCAGAAAATTCGTCCAAGGGCTGCTTCGAATCTGTTTTCCAGAATTTTGGCAGATTCGACACGACTACTTTGAACTGTCATAACTCCTTGTTCAAGTCGGAATCAGTCCGTTCCGAGTCTATGGAAAGCTTATTCAGTGTACTACATATCCCCAAAAGCCCAGATTTTTCTGGAAAGTCTAGGTAGTCCCGAATTTTTCTTTCAAGGTCAGCAGCCAAATTAGTTTTCGGTTTCTAATATATTTTACTAATTTGAAATCCTCAACTACGCATCCAATAAAACCAAGTTCGGTATATTGCAGAGTGCATAGCAAGGTATTTTTGAAAATATAACATATCCCAAACAAGCATCTTGAGTACACTTTATTGAATGCCCAATCGCCCCTAAGAACAATTTTTAATCCAACTTTAACATGTTGTTTCCTTCAAAAAAAATAGCTTTCTTTCTTATTTCAATCCATACAAGTCATTTAATTAATTTCATATAACATGTGCATGAGACATCTTTGGCCTTTGCTTAATTTTGATCTTTTAATCAAAAAGAGCTCCTAAGAGGACTTTTGACAAACAAGTGGTACAGACGTTGTTTTGATACACAACTTTCATAGCCATTTATACACATTCTCCTAACACAATCCATCCTTATACCTTCGGAATCCTCCGTGATTCCCCAACACATAAAACCCCACAATAACCCAATCAATTACTAACAATTCACGAAATTTTTAAAAAATTCAAAACAAAGTAAACATACTTGTTTTTTTTTTTCTAATTAGCTTGAATTATATCTCCAATTGATTTAGCAATTCTTTCCTTTGTAATTTGCCAACAATTCCCTTCATTTGTTTGCTAATGTTTTCCTCAATTTCATTCAAGACCTCAATTGCTTTCAGATTAGCCCTTTATTGGATCAAGCTTTGGTTCTTGAATGAAGAAGAAGTTTGGGATTTGAATTACTTGGAGGCTTTAATGTTTTTGAATAAGGAACATGGAACGGATGGATTACAAAGGAAGACAACTTCAACTCTTTTTAATTATCAAGATACCCTTAAATATTTAGACGATTTGGGAATTCCTTTGTATCGTAACATGGGAGCATGAAGAATTTGTGGTATGGAAGTGTCAAGACTCGGAAATTAGAGAGAGATGAGCAACGGATGAAGCTTAGGAGAGGATAAAGAATGCTTAAAACTGCTTTTTGTGAAATTAGACTCCTTAGTCATTCCTTTTATTTGTCGATATATGATAACTTAGTGTCTCTCCTTAGCCAAATGGGTTGCCACCTCCTACTTAATCTATAATGACTCACCAAACCTATTAGTTAATATCTCTATCCTTATATCAAGATCCCAAAAACTTAGTTTCATAACATATATATATTACAAATAAATTCAAAGATACCCATATACATTTACTTACATTTATTTATATTTCCTTCAAGACATATCGCATTTCAAATTATGTATATTAAATATACACAATATTTTTCAAATATTCCATAAAAAATATCCATAAATTCTTTCCATAAAATGGAAACTATTTACTAAATAAAAATAATTTATTTAATAAATAAATATGTTATAATTTATTTTCATAAATTATTTTAATTCACCAAAATTTATATCCTTCCCTTAGAAATTACTTTAATAATTTAATAACATGTGATAAATATATTTAAATATATACACCACAACACATACATACCCACATATTACACCGCATATAATTAATAAGTGCAGTATAATATAACACGTAATAAAATAAGAAATTTATTTTATTAAATTCTTATTTTATTTATCTAAAAATTTTGGGTCGCTACATTCTTCCCCTCTTATAAGGATTCCGTCCTCGGAATCACAATACTGAATAGTCCTTAATCGGTTTAAATCTTATTCGTCTTCATAATGTACTCCGTTGAATCATGTCAACGTATTCCTTAGGTTTTATATCACCTATCTTCTTCCCTTCCTTAATCAATTCTTATAGGTTCCAATTCGTGATTGCTGTTTAAACTCGATTATGCTACGAGTATTATTTATTTCTCAGTCTTTTTTTTTTCTAAGGATATTTCTGAACCACCACATCCTTCATATTCTTCCAGAAGTCCTATAATTCTTGGACTTACTTTTTCATTCTTTCACGTGACTAATCCTCACGTGTGATTATTCCTTATCAATTGCATTATCCAAAAATCATTATTCCTCATACCTCAACTTTTTTCCTTCTTCAAGGATTTATGTACCATTGTCATATTCTACAACCTACTTCCTTTTAAGGAAGTTCTTTCATTCTATACCCAATCTTGAATAGAAATTCCCACAATTGATTAATAATTGTGAAGCAATATGAATAATTCAAGAATTAAAAAAAAAAAATCGCTTAAAAAGAGATTTGCATTCATGACAAAAAATCATAAAGTTCATAAACATTGTTTTCGAAAAGGTTTCAATGAAGTTCATCAGAAGAACGACATATATCTTACGGACATATAGGTGATCACTGTTTATGCCTCGTGTTGATCAATAAATCGCCATCGTCCTCGGGGATTTAATATAAATTTGAACGACATTTACGTTCATCATCCATCTTTAAGACATAGAACATCTTGTCCCAATTTAGGGATGTTCAGATTGATCAACACTATCTTGGATGTAACAATTTCTTTCGGTTCCTCTTTGCCGTCCTCAGATTTAATATAAAATAATCCCATTATAGGAATTTTTTTTTTTACTCAATCTAAAGTCCTTACCAAATCAATTTAGTTGGGATGGTTCAAAAGATTAATATAAGCAATATCGAATCTGCGTCAGCCGATGCAAATAGCTTTTGACACTTCTTTATTTATTTAAAATATCGAAAATCATTTTACGACTTTGTCATACTACATCATACCATAGTGGGTTGACGATCCTTAGATCACCTCCAACACTTGGGTTGTCGCATCGATGACTCCATCATTTGTCATATCTACATCATATTAATGATGGATTGATGACTATATAAAATACATTTTGATATTTTCAACTTTGTCTAGCCGAAACAATTAGCATAGACATACGAAACAACCGAACTTTTTAAAACTTATTGGTTCAACAACTTGACCCAATATATTATTATTTTTTCAAAACACAATAATGCGTTTGTCACTCGGGATTCCAATAAATTTGAAATCTAGCATAGCTAGATGATTTAGGAATATCCATTTCTTCTTCATCCACTTTAACTATTTCCAAAACTTCACCACATAATTCTGTTCATCTCTAACACCATTAACTTCCACTATATTAAAAACAATCAGTTCTAAACACATATCCTGGGACAGTTCATTAAACTTACCACACATTATGTATTTAGGAACTTGCCATAAAAATATGAGTTTAAGAACTTGTCATAGCAATACGTAGTTCAAGAACCAATCAGGAACTGTCCATACGCTTAAGAGTTCAAAAACATACCATATAGTTATGAGTCACAAACTTGCCATAAGTATGAGTTTTATAAACTTGCACCTAATCTTATTCTTCTCTAATTATCGAATATACATATGAGAAAAGAATCACCTTCTCACCATATATACACCGATAACGCGACACCAATATTTCAATGATTATCAGTGTGATAAACTAAGTGGTCGTTAAACCAAGCACAAAACTCCTGCCCATACAAAAGTTTGTACAACTCAACTCTACTACCACATGAGTCCTCAATTGAAATCCCACTTAATCCCAACAAATCTTATCTTGTTCCTTTCTTAATATAAATTTTATTTAATTTGTATTTCATCATTCATAACTCTTTTCCGAGTTTTATTCTTTATACTATCTCATAGAACCATTTCCATATAGCCATTCTGCTATAACTTTCAATCATTCGATTGATTACATGTTCTTCTTTCGATTTGATCGAGATCACGTCGTGATCTTATCTTATAATCGTGCTATATTACGATTCTTTCTCATTCTATGATCATTTCATTTTTACGATTTTCTATATCTTCTTCCCAATCATATTGGTTTATATGATTATTAGAATCAGGTGTCCCCTGATCCTTTACTTCTTGTCTTCTAAGATTCTTCTTTGAATCTTTGCATATTATCTTAACTCATTCTTTATGAATCTCTAACTTTATTTCAAGATCATTTAAACCTCATTTGAGTTTTAACATCTACTTTCTTTTCATCTACCTTGCTTACGGTTATAATCTAGGGTACACTTACCTAAGATTTATAACCCTTAGCTCTGATACCAACTATAACGACCCCAAAATCGGGACTATTTCTCTTCCCGATCTTGTGCGTTAATACTACCTTGTTATAGCTTTAAAACATTATTAAATGTTAAAATAGCTAAAATGCAGAATAAATTTTAATTTTCTTCTTACAATCGTTCATTCATTCATTCCCTGAATCGCAACCTTTACAATTCTTCATTACACTAGAATTATATTTATTCTCATTTCAGAATAAACATTCTTTATCTATTCAACATTTATAACTATACATAACTGCCCATTTACATTTAGCAACTATCAATCACAGCTTTATACCATTTCTAATTCAAAGAAATGTATTCATTTTAATCCATCATTCATCTTTCATCATCCGCAAAACAAATAATATCAGATAACGTCATTAACTCGCAAAAAGTTTGTGTTTTGTAAGATCGAGCTCGACAAATACCAAACAAATTTATAATATCTATCATGTTTCACATAAGCACACAATTCCATATGCACTACATTTTCTTTAATATGCATATCCGCACGCAAATATATATTCTTTACTACGATATCCTACATGCGTCAATAATTCCTTACAAAGCATACATTCATGCATTATACATTTCTAATTTATCGAACTACATCATACAACATGTGTTTTCACAAATCACATATAAATTGAGTTCCATAACCCAATTAACTCACCATATTTTGATTTTAACAATTCATAGAGTGATGATGTAATTTAGCACATAACCACATTCCATCCACAAACATATAACAGAATCGAAAAAACTTGCTTTTAATTGAGGATTACCGCTATAGTTTACTTTAACTTCTTCTCACGAATCCTACACAATCGTGTTCACATACACGCATATTAGATAACCAATTATGTCACATGACCTGCACATATTAAATAATCATATAAGTCATGATCATTAGTTACCATAACCTATAATCTTTTATTCTTGTCTTATAACTATTCTCGGTTTCTTTAGAAACTTTATTTGTTTAAACCTTTTTATACATAATAAGGTTCTCACATGACTTTAGTGTATAAATACTTTACATCCTGAAACATAAACCACTTATATTCTATTTTAAGAATATTCCTCTCTTTTATAAGTAAATTGAACCATATGGTTTATGAATAGTTTTCTTGCACAAACATGGCTTACTACATCATTTCTTTAATTTCGATAATTTTCATACCTTTTCGATAGATCATGTGTTAAATCACGTTATCGCCACACATACGCTGAATGTCAGACTTTATATGTAGCTTAGCTTCGCATTATTCCCGCATGAATAACTTACATTTTCGCTTTGCTTGTACTTTAAATTCATACATATAACATTATGTAATTTTGTGTTCAAAATCTCCGCTTTGAACTTGAGACACTTTCGCGTTTTAACACTTTTATGTCCAATATAATTTTAAACGGTTTCGTGCATTTCATTTAGCTTTATACCCATTTTGCATATTATTTTCTACTTACGTTATGTAAACATGTAAACTTATGTTTACATTACATGTTTATTGTTTTCCTTGCGCTCAAAATGAGTTTTCATGACATAAAGTTGTTATATTACATTTTTACTTCAATTCCGGTGTCTTGCTACATGCCAAATCATTAACGCCAACCAAGAATCGCATCGTGGAATCAATCGCCAAACAAAGACAACGTTGCTAGCAATTTGGGCTCTCGTATTAGCCTGCTTAGGCTTGCTCGGCGTTACCTGGTCAGTCCCCTTGCTTTGACACTCGTTTTGTGATGTTATATCTTTTAAACCACTCGTTCATATGCTTTGAATTTTGGATATGTTTTAGGTAGTATATCCATCTAATTATAAACATTATAATCCAAGCATTACAAGAAACCCAAATTGCCAGAACCACAAGCCAAAACCAGCTGGGTGAATTGCATAGCATAGCGCCGGACGGCGTGCGCGTGCGGCTGGTGCAGCGCATGCCCAGCTGGGCTGCTGCCCCAATAACGAAATGCCTAGTTTATGTATTTTAACTTTTCGCTCGTAGTTCGAATTGCAACCAATTTTTGATATATTGAAAACACCCTAGTAGACTATATTTAGAAAATATAAGCCACCCATTTCAGAAACTTTAAACAGTCCAAACAAAGCTCCAAAAATGCTCTGTCATAACAGTTTTTAATTGTTTTCCAGCTTGACCCTGTTGCGCTAAAACAGTCATAACTTCTTCGTTTCAAAACATTTTTGAGCGATTCTTGAGCCCACACGAAGCTAACTTCCGGGACTACAACTTTTATTCTTTGACCATTTTCAAATTCTAAACACAGAATTCCAGAAAATTCGTCCAAGGGCTGCTTCGAATCTGTTTTCCAGAATTTTGGCAGATTCGACACACACTACTTTGAACTGTCATAACTCCTTGCTCAAGTCGGAATCAGTCCGCTCGGAGTCTATGGAAAGCTTATTCAGTGTACTACATATCCCCAAAAGCCCAGATTTTTCTGGAAAGTCTAGGTAGTCCCGAATTTTTCTTTCAAGGTCAGCAGCCAAATTAGTTTTCGGTTTCTAATATATTTTACTAATTTGAAATCCTCAACTACGCATCCAATAAAAACCAAGTTCTGGTATATTGCAGAGTGCATAGCAAGGTATTTTTGAAAAATATAACATATCCCAAACAAGCATCTTGAGTACACTTTATTGAATGCCCAATCTGCCCTACCGAACAATTTTTAATCCAACTTTAACATGTTGTTTCCCTTCAAAAAAATAGCTTTCTTTCTTATTTCAATCCATACAAGTCATTTAATTAATTTCATATAACATGTGCACAGACATCTTTGGCCTTACTTTGCTTAATTTCAGTCTTTTAATCAAAACAGCTCCTAAGAGGACTTTTGACAAACAAGTGGTGTACGTTGTTTTGATACACAACTTTCATAGCCATTTATACACATTCTCCGAACACAATCCATCCTTATACCTTCGGAATCCTCCGTGATTCCCCAACACATAAAACCCCCACAATAACCCAATCAATTACTAACAATTCACGAAATTCTTAAAAAAAATTCAAAACAAAGTAAACATACCTTGTTTTTTTTTTCTAATTAGCTTGAATTATATCTCCAATTGATTTAGCAATTCTTTCCTTTGTAATTTGCCAACAATTCCCTTCATTTGTTTGCTAATGTTTTCCTCAATTTCAGTTCAAGACCTCAATTGCTCTCTCAGATTAGCCCTTTATTGGATCAAAGCTTTGGTTCTTGAATGAAGAAGAAGTTTGGGATTTGAATTACTTGGAGGCTTTAATGTTTTTGAATAATGAACATGGAACGAATGGATTACAAAGGAAGACAGCTTCAACTCTTTTTAATTATCAGTATACCCTTAAATATTTAGACGATTTGGGAATTCCTTTGTATCAGAACATGGGAGCATGAAGAATTTGTGGTATGGAAGTGTCAAGACTCGGAAATTAGAGAGAGATGAGCAACGGATGAAGCTTAGGGAGGGATAAAGAATGCTTAAAACTGTTTTTGTGAAATTAGACTCCTTAGTCATTCCTTTTATTTGTCTGATATATGATAACTTAGTGTCCCTCCTTAGCCAAATCAGTTGCCACCTCCTACTTAATCTATAATGACTCACCAAACCTATTAGTTAATATCTCTCTATCCTTATATCCGAATCCCAAAAACTTAGTTTCATAACATATATATATTACAAATAAATTCAGCATACCCATATACATTTACTTACATTTATTTATATTTCCTTCAGTACATATCGCATTTCAAATTATGTATATTAAATATACACAATATTTTTCAAATATTCCATAAAATATCCATAAATTCTTTCCATAAAAATGGAAACTATTTACTAAATAAAAATAATTTATTTAATAAATAAATATGTTATAATTTATTTCCATAAATTATTTTAATTCACCAAAATTTATATCCTTCCCCTTAGAAATTACTTTAACAATTTAATAACATGTGATAAATATATTTAAATATATACACCACAACACATACATACCCACATATTACACCGCATATAATTAATAAGTGCAGTATAATATAACACGTAATAAAATAAGAAATTTATTTTATTAAATTCTTATTTTATTTATCTAAAAATTTTGGGTCGCTACATTCTTCCCCTCTTATAAGGATTCCGTCCTCGGAATCACAATACTGAATAGTCCTTAATCGGTTTAAATCTTATTCTGTCTCATAACCTTACCGTTGAATCATGTCAACGTATTCCTTAGGTTTTATATCACCTATCTTCTTCCCTTCCTTAATCAATTCTTATAGGTTCAATTCGTGATTCTTTGTTTAAACTCGATTATGCTACTTAGTATTATTTATTTCTCATTTTTTTTTTTTCTAAGGATATTTCGAACCACCACATCCTTCATATTCTTCCAGAAGTCCTATAATTCTTGGACTTACTTTTTCATTCTTTCACGTGACTAATCCTCACGTGACTATTCCTTATCAATTGCATTATCCAAAAATCATTATTCCTCATACCTCAACTTTTTTTCCTTCTTCAAGGATTTATGTACCATTGTCATATTCTACAACCTACTTCCTTTTAAGGAAGTTCTTTCATTCTATACCCAATCTTGAATAGAAATTCCCCACAATTGATTAATAATTGTGAAGCAATATGAATAATTCAAGAATTTAAAAAAAATCGCTTAAAAAGAGATTTACATACCATGACAAAAAAATCATAAAGTTCATAAACATTGTTTACGAAAAGGTTTCAATGAAGTTCATCTCAGAAACCGACATATCTTACGGACATATAGGTGATCACTGTTTATGCCTGTGTTGATCGATCAATAAATCGTCATCGTCCTCGGGATTTGATATAAATTTGAACGACATTTACGTTCATCATCATCTTTTAACACATAGAACATCTTGTCCCAATTTAGGGATGTTTCAGATTGATCAACACTATCTTGATGTAACAATTTCTTTCGGTTTCTCTTTTCAGTCCCGGGATTTAATATAAAATAATCCCATTATAGGAATTTTTTTTTTTTTTTTACTCAATCTAAAGTCCCTACCAAATCAATTTAGTTGGACAGTTCAAAAGATTAATATAAGCAATATCTGAATCTGCGTCTAGCCGATGCAAATAGCTTTTGACACTTCTTTATTTATTTAAAATACTGAAAATCATTTTATGACTTTGTCATACTACATCATACCATAGTGGGTTGACGATCCTTAGATCACCTCCAACACTTGGTTAAGCTGCATCGATGACTCCATCATTTGTCATATCTACATCATATTAATGATGGATTGATGACTATATAAAATACATTTTGATATTTTCAACTTTGTTTCAGCCGAAACAATTAGCATGTACATACGAAACAACGAACTTTTTAAAACTTATTGGTTCAACAACTTGACCCAATATATTATTATTTTTTCAAAAACACAATAATGCGTTTGTCACTCGATTCCAATAAATTTGAAATCTAGCATAGCTAGATGATTTAGGAATATCCATTTCTTCTTCATCCACTTTAACTATTTCCAAAACTTCACCACATAATTCTGTTCATCTCTAACACCATTAACTTCCACTATATTAAAAACAATCAGTTCTAAACACATATCCTGGGACAGTTCATTAAACTTACCACACATTATGTATTTAGGAACTTGCCATAAAAATATGAGTTTAAGAACTTGTCATAGCAATACGTAGTTCAAGAACCAATCAGGAACTGTCCATACGCTTAAGAGTTCAAAAACATACCATATAGTTATGAGTCACAAACTTGCCATAAGTATGAGTTTTATAAACTTGCACCTAATCTTATTCTTCTCTAATTATCTAATATACATATGAGAAAAGAATCATCTTCTCACCATATATACACCGATAACGCGACACCAATATTTCAATGATTATCAGTGTGATAAACTAAGTGGTCGTTAAACCAAGCACAAAACTCCTGCCCATACAAAAGTTTGTACAACTCAGCTACCACATGAGTCCTCAATTGAAATCCCACTTAATCCCAACAAATCTTATCTTGTTCCTTTCTTAATACAAATTTTATTTAATTTGTATTTCATCATTCATAACTCTTTTCCGAGTTTTATTCTTTATACTATCTCATAGAACCATTTCCATATAGCCATTCTGCTATAACTTTCAATCATTCGATTGATTACATGTTCTTCTTTGACTTGATCAGATCACGTCGTGATCTTATCTTATAATCGTGCTATATTACGATTCTTTCTCATTCTATGATCATTTCATTTTTACGATTTTCTATATCTTCTTCCCAATCATATTGGTTTATATGATTATTAGAATCAGGTGTCCCCTGATCCTTTACTTCTTGTCTTCTAAGATTCTTCTTTGAATCTTTGCATATTATCTTAACTCATTCTTTATGAATCTCTAACTTTATTTCAAGATCATTTAAACCTCATTTGAGTTTTAACATCTACTTTCTTTTCATCTACCTTGCTTACGGTTATAATCTAGGGTACACTTACCTAAGATTTATAACCCTTAGCTCGATAATTAATCAGAATGCGACCCCAAAATCGGGACTATTTCTCTTCCCGATCTTGTGCGTTAATATTACCTTGTTATACTTTTTTAAAACATTATTAAATGTTAAAATAGCTAAAATGCAGAATAAATTTTAATTTTCTTCTTACAATCGTTCATTCATTCATTCCCTGAATCGCAACCTTTACAATTCTTCATTACACTAGAATTATATTTATTCTCATTTCAGAATAAACATTCTTTATCTATTCAACATTTATAACTATACATAACTGCCCATTTACATTTAGCAACTATCAATCATGAAATATTTTATACCATTTCTAATTCAAAGAAATGTATTCATTTTAAATCCATCATTCATCTTTCATCATCCATGAAAACAAATAATATTGCATAACGTCATTAACCTGCAAAAAGTTTGTGTTTGCAAGATTGAGCTCGACAGCCCAGCAAATTTAACAGTCTATCATGTTTCACATAGCACACAATTCCATATGCACTACATTTTCTTTAATATGCATATCCGCATACAACATATATTCTTTTACTACGATATCCTACATGCGTCTAATAATTCCTTACAAAGCATACATTCATGCATTATACATTTCTAATTTATCGAGTTACATCATACAACATGTGTTTTCACAAATCACATATAAATTGAGTTCCATAACCCAATTAACTCAGTCATATTTTGATTTTAACAATTCATAGAAGCATGATGTGTAATTTAGCACATAACCACATTCCATCCACAAACATAACAGAACTGAAAACTTGCCTTAATTGAGGATTACCGCTATAGTTTACTTTAATTTCTTCTCACGAATCCTACACAATCGTGTTCACATACACGCATATTAGATAACCAATTATGTCACATGACCTGCACATATTAAATAATCATATAAGTCATGATCATTAGTTACCTTAACCTATAATCTTTTATTCTTGTCTTATAACCATTCTCGGTTTCTTTAGAAACTTTATTTGTTTAAACCTTTTTATACATAATAAGGTTCTCACATGACTTTAGTGTATAAATACTTTACATCTCGAAACATAAACTACTTATATTCTATTTTAAGAATATTCTCTCTTTTATAGTAAATTTGGAACCATATGGTTTATGAATAGTTTTTACTGCACAAACATGGCTTACTACATCATTTCTTTAATTTCGATAATTTTCATACCTTTTCGATAGTTCATGTGTTAAATCACGTTATCGCCACATACGTGAATGCTGCACTTTATATGTAGCTTAGCTTCGCATTATTCCCATGAATAACTTACATTTTCGCTTCGCTTGTACTTTAAATTCATACATATAACATTATGTAATTTTGTGTTCAAAATCTCCGTTTCGAACTTCAGACACTTTCGTTTTAACACTTTTATGTCCAATATAATTTTAAACGGTTTCGTGCATTTCATTTAGCTTTATACCCATTTTGCATATTATTTCTCGGCTTACGTTTGCGTAAACATGTAAACTTATGTTTACATTACATGTTTATTGTTTTCTTTGCGCTCAAAATGAGTTTTCATGACATAAAGTTGTATTACATTTTTACTTCAATTCGGTGTCTTGCTACATGCCAAATCATTAACGCCAACCAAGAATCGTGATCGTGGAATCAATCGGCAAACAAAGACAACGTTATAGCGTTGCTAGCAAATTTGGGCCTCGCGTGGCCTAGCTTTATCTCGGCGTTACTGGTCGATCCCTTGCTTTGACACTCGTTTTGTGATGTTATATCTTTTAAACCACTCGTTCATATGCTTTGAATTTTGGATATGTTTTAGGTAGTATATCCATCTAATTATAAACATTATAATCCAAGCATTACAAGAAACCCAAATTGCCAGAACCACAAGCCAAAACCAGCTGGGTGAATTGCATAGCATAGCGCCGGACGGCGTGCGCGTGCGGCTTGGCGGCTGGTGCAGCGCATGCCCAGCTGGGCTGCTGCCCCAATAACGAAATGCCTAGTTTGCGTATTTTAACTTTTCGCTCGTAGTTCGAATTGCAACCAATTTTTGATATATTGAAAACACCCTAGTAGACTATATTTAGAAAATATAAGCCACCCATTTCAGAAACTTTAAACAGTCCAAACAAAGCTCCAAAAATGCTCTGTCATAACAGTTTTTAATTGTTTTCCAGCTTGACCCTGTTGCGCTAAAACAGTCATAACTTCTTCGTTTCAAAACATTTTTGAGCGATTCTTGAGCCCACACGAAGCTAACTTCCGGGACTACAACTTTTATTCTTTGACCATTTTCAAATTCTAAACACAGAATTCCAGAAAATTCGTCCAAGGGCTGCTTCGAATCTGTTTTCCAGAATTTTGGCAGATTTGACACGACTACTTTGAACTGTCATAACTCCTTGCTCCGAAGTCGGAATCAGTCCGTTCCGGAGTCTATGGAAAACTTATTCAGTGTACTACATATCCCCAAAAGCCCAGATTTTTCTGGAAAGTCTAGGTAGTCCCGAATTTTTCTTTCAAGGTCAGCAGCCAAATTAGTTTTCGGTTTCTAATATATTTTACTAATTTGAAATCCTCAACTACGCATCCAATAAAAACCAAGTTCTGGTATATTGCAGAGTGCATAGCAAGGTATTTTTGAAAAATATAACATATCCCAAACAAGCATCTTGAGTACACTTTATTGAATGCCCAATCTGCCCCTACCGAACAATTTTAATCCAACTTTAACATGTTGTTTCCCTTCAAAAAAATAGCTTTCTTTCTTATTTCAATCCATACAAGTCATTTAATTAATTTCATATAACATGTGCACAGACATCTTTGGCCTTACTTTGCTTAATTTCAGTCTTTTAATCAAAACAGCTCCTAAGAGGACTTTTGACAAACAAGTGGTGTACGTTGTTTTGATACACAACTTTCATAGCCATTTATACACATTCTCCGAACACAATCCATCCTTATACCTTCGGAATCCTCCGTGATTCCCCAACACATAAAACCCCCACAATAACCCAATCAATTACTAACAATTCACGAAATTCTTAAAAAAATTCAAAACAAAGTAAACATACCTTGTTTTTTTTTTTCTAATTAGCTTGAATTATATCTCCAATTGATTTAGCAATTCTTTCCTTTGTAATTTTCCAACAATTCCCTTCATTTGTTTGCTAATGTTTTCCTCAATTTCAGTTCAAGACCTCAATTGCTCGGTATTAGCCCTTTATTGGATCAAAGCTTTGGTTCTTGAATGAAGAAGAAGTTTGGGATTTGAATTACTTGGAGGCTTTAATGTTTTTGAATAAGGAACATGGAACGAATGGATTACAAAGGAAGACAGCTTCAACTCTTTTTAATTATCAGTATACCCTTAAATATTTAGACGTTTTTGGAATTCCTTTGTATCAGAACATGGGAGCATGAAGAATTTGTGGTATGGAAGTGTCAAGACTCGGAAATTAGAGAGAGATGAGCAACGGATGAAGCTTAGGGAGGGATAAAGAATGCTTAAAACTGTTTTTGTGAAATTAGACTCCTTAGTCATTCCTTTTATTTGTCTGATATATGATAACTTAGTGTCCCTCCTTAGCCAAATCAGTTGCCGCCTCCTACTTAATCTATAATGACTCACCAAACCTATTAGTTAATATCTCTCTATCCTTATATCCGAATCCCAAAAACTTAGTTTCATAACATATATATATTACAAATAAATTCAGCATACCCATATACATTTACTTACATTTATTTATATTTCCTTCAGTACATATCGCATTTCAAATTATGTATATTAAATATACACAATATTTTTCAAATATTCCATAAAATATCCATAAATTCTTTCCATAAAATGGAAACTATTTACTAAATAAAAATAATTTATTTAATAAATAAATATGTTATAATTTATTTCCATAAATTATTTTAATTCACCAAAATTTATATCCTTCCCTTAGAAATTACTTTAACAATTTAATAACATGTGATAAATATATTTAAATATATACACCACAACACATATACATACCCACATATTACAATCGCATATAATAATAATAGATATAATATACACGTAATAAAATAAGAAATTTATTTTATTAAATTTTTATTTATTTATCTAAAATTTTGGGTCGCCACGGGGCGTGGTTCGTCTTTATTATTATTTTGTTGGAATATATATCGTTCGCATGCATGCGTTTCTACGGCGGAGGACGATTTAAATCTTATTAGTATTACATTGGAATAACACATGCATCGCAAGATCGCATGCATGGTGATTTCATTGTTATTCCATTCTTTATTATTACATTTGGAACATCCTGTCGGTGCAATTTAATTTGACCGATTCGGCTCTGTTATTTAGTATTATTTGGAATAACCTCGCATCATGCAATCTGCATGCGTGGTGATTTCTTTTGTTATTCCATTCTTTATTTTTCTCGAGTTGATTAAAACTTTGACTTTATACTCCATGAAATTAGTGGAATATCCTCGATATTTTAGCTTCATCCAAAGATCTTTTCATGGAAGTATTCTTTCCGAAAGATTCTTGAATTTTACTCTACAAAGGAGTATCGTGTTGACAATTTGGACGTTATTGGTTCTTTGGACAAATTAATTCTTGAACTTGTTTTATTGAATTTTATATCATTGTCATCGTCCTCATATTTATATTTTTTGAAAGTCATCATGATCCTGTAGTGCATAGATGGACTTGGTATGATTATGATGAGGATTATTGATTGAAATCATGGTAGTAATGTTATAAATGATGTGGTAAAAGTTCTCATTGGCCGCGTAGTGCATTGATGGATGAGTTGTTGGCATGATCATGACCATTAATGAATACACAATATTCTTGGCCCGTAGTGCATGGATAATTATGGTCGATATCTTAAAGAATATCCTTAGTAGTAGTCGGGGTGATTCGATGATGTGGATTATTTATTGTCGAGTCTCCGTGATAAAAGTCATGAAAAACCTTTTAAATCATAGAAAATAGTAGATTTTATTTCTACTCTGACTCTTCTAATGGATTGCTTATTAGTTGCAGCTTAAACTTGATGTTTATTATATTTATCGGTTTAACATTTATTGAAGGCTAATGATAATTTATTCGCATTATCTTAGTCATAATATTTCTTTGAAATTTGAGTTCATTTCCTTTTTTTTCACCATTTTTCTTCTTGAAATGAGAATATATTTGGGACGAGTCGGGGAATGAAGTGATGGTCCTAGATGGTGCATTAGTAGTCCTCACTATTCTGTGAAATAGTGTGATAATAATTGTAATGAGGACTCTTTTTGAGTTTGTATACTCTTTAGTAGACAATATTTGTATTCAAACTCACAGTTTATGTTTTGTCGTATTGTACACGACAGTTGTATTATTAAGTTGTATTTGAATTCTGTACCATGTATCTGGCGACTCAAGATGAGTTATGTATACCTAATTTTGAGGGCGTCACAAGTACTCAGATTTTGGGGGCATTATAGTTTTCTCATCTGCCGTCGCTGTAAACATTTCTCTCTCCTTCCTCGTTCCTCCCTCACGTGGCTCTCAAATCTCACCTCCTTTCTGTCGTCTCCCTCAATTTCGGTCATTCGATCCTCCTCGTCCCCTTTAACAGATCAACGGCGTAGTGCGCATTGGTGGTGGTGGTGGCATAACGCAGCGGTGGTGCTTCTTTACCCCTTTAACATTGGATAGGATCCATTTTATTTTATTTAATTTTCCATTCCCACTTAAATAACAACCAAAAATTAAATGCTTCATTTTATTTTCTCTAATGAACGATCTTGTGTGGTGGGGGTGGTGACACTGCAAATAATAATAAGCAAACAAAGGGGCTCCATTTCAGTAAGTTACATTTCAATATGCCTAAAAATAGGTTAAGTACAATATTAATTTTGTTTGCCCTAGTAATTGAATGTATATACTTCTTACGGTCCAAATTAGAAGCCAATAATGTCCTCTTTGTATTGCCTTAAAATGTTAATTAGTTTAAATTTTATTTATTATAATTATGTTTTGCTTCTTACACAAACACATTAACAAAGTTTGAGCACATATATGTCAAGTATATCATTTTATAAGATATAGAATAACAACAATGAAAGTTAAGATCTTGGAAGTAAGATTTATGATAAATAAACCAATGATCAAAATAAATATAGCACTTTATAGTTTAGGATCAATTTGGTTTATATAGTGCTTATCACTCTCAAAGATTTGGCTATATATGATTCAACGTTTTTTATACGCAAAGGACAATTTTCCTTGCAAGAATGATAAGGATAATGCCGATTGCACTAAGAATAAAATGATTATTCAATCTCAAAGAATAAATTGCCTTTATCAAGAAAATTATTGGCATTAAATTTACATTCAAAAATAACTCAACGGAAGAAGAGAAACCTGTATGAATTTGTAAAGTCCTCTGATACAAATGTCATCCTTCGAAAAGCTCTATAGTTACATATTTCAAGGAAATTGTAAAATCCTTGACCATATTTGTACTACATGTTGCCTTCTACCAAAAAATAAAATAAAATACGGTTCGATATTGCATTTGTCTATAAAATGAATACGTAAAATACAATGTCGACTAGATATCCTTACGAATACTGAAGGAATAAAGCGGGAATTGAATAAATCAATAAAAAATTAAACAATATGGAGTGTCAATATGACTTCCCTTATTTGTTACAATAATCTAGTCATATATACTCTTGTAAAAATGGCCGAGGTATTGTGTTTTTTGTTTGTATAAGAACATGTTTATATACGGATTTTAGGCACAAGAAGCAAGTGTTGGATTCGTGGAATTGTTAACCCAGATTTCTCAATTATATCCAAGTCACCAGTTGAAATCCCACTCGGTAGCTCCCAATCAAAGCAATGCAACAACTGAGCCAACACAAATTGAATGTTGATCAATCCTAGTTGCATTCCAGGGCACCCTCTTCTACCTGACTCAAATGGTAAGAGCTGGAAATCACGTCCTCGAAGATCTATTTTGCTCCTAGTAAACCTCTCAGGAAGGAATTCTTCAACGTCTTCAGACCATACATTAGGATCTCGTCCTAGGGCCCAAGCATTTACGATTACTCGTGATTTCTTAGGTATGTAATACCCGTCGATCACAATATCCTCCCTAGACTCATGAGGACCCAATAATGGTGCAATAGGATGCAGTCTTAAACCTTCTTTAACCACCATATATAGGTATTCTAACTTTGGCAGATCAGTCTCCTCCACCATTCGATCAAGTCCTACAATGCTATTTACTTCCTCTTGACACTTTTCATCACCCTTGGATGCCTTATGAGTTCTGCTAGTATCCATTCGATGGAGGTATATGAAGTATCGATCGCGCTGCTGTGATAATGTCTACCATGATAGATTTAATACCCGACCTGTCAATTGCTTTAGCTAACTCGTGATGGGTGCTTGTGGAATTTTTCATCAATGATAGCATTTCATCAACAAAGTCGGTATTTTCCTTTTGAAGTCCATTACTTGCGTTTTGTTCATGCTCATCAATAATTAGCTCCAACATTTTGTCAAGTTTCTTGCCGGCTTCCTTAAAGCTTCGAGTCAATCCCTATATAGAGGAAATATATATTGAGATGCATGTTTTGTGGTTATTAAAATGTTAAAAATATATATAAACAAAATAAACTTTCTTTAAAGCTAGAGATATATATTAATTACCTGAAGGTCAAGTGGGGCTAGGAAAGGCACAAAATCTGCAAGATTGAACTTTCCAGCCAACAGGAAGGCCTCATTCATAATACCCTTGAGATCAAACCTATCATCTTTGCTACGTCCCAAAAGCAACCTATAAGTCATATTACCGATAAGATCGTGCCACCTTTGCACTAATATCCACCACCTCACATTTAGCGGCGGCATCCTTAAGCTCCTTCACCAATAACCCAAGCTCCTCCTTTCTCATCCCAACAAAAGAATTAATCTTTGAAGGAGCAAGAAGCTCTTGTACAACAAACTTTCTTACATTGCGCCAGTATGGACCGTCGGTGAAGGTGATGCCCTTATTACCATATGCCATATATTCCGCGGCCTGAAACTTGGGGCGGTTAGCAAAATGAATGTCATGAGTCTTGAGAAAAAGCTCGGCAGCTTGAGGGGAGGAGACTACGATAGTTGGGACGGAACCTAAACGCATGGACATGATAGGACCGTACTGCTTGGCTAACTGGTGGAGGGTGCGGTGGGGGAGGTTACCTAACATCGGGAGGCTACCGATAATTGGAAAGCCTCGAGGACCTGGTGGTAGTACTTTACGGTGGCGTTTTGAGGTGGTGATGATCCACCAGAGTGCTCCAAGGAGAAGGAAGACAAGAGTTAATGCCCATGCAAACATTTTGTGTTTTAGGGTATCTGGTAAATGTGTTAATTTGATAACTCAAAGATTGTGTGATTTACATATACTTTAGATCTGGTTTTTATATAGGAAATCCCTCGAGCATAGTTTTGTACAACTACTATATCAAGTTACCCCGTGCTCACAAACTTAGAACGTTCCCATATAATATTTTATCTTTTTGGACATGTGTAAGAGAATGTTCCTGAGTTAGAACTCTTCCCAACATCATGAGTTCTTATTTATTTATTTTCAAGATAGGCCTAAGTGTTAAGAGTCAATGGAGGCCATGCATGTAGCCTCTGATATTGACCGCTTGTACGTACCCTCTAAACTTAGTTATTCATCACCCACCTACCACAGATTTTACATCAATAATCAATAACTATATATAATAAGGCATTAATAGATTTTATGAAATAATTTTATGAGTCTTTTAGTTGATCACGAGTCAATTATTTATGACTAGAATTGGAAATAAAAATTTTTGGTTTGTTTATGGATTATAAAATATGATTATGGTTCTCTCTAAGAACTAAAAACATACTGCTTGTTTTGAATGAATTGCAACCAAATGGTTATGTGTCCAATATAGATCAACCCATTTTTTAAATTTAAAACTTACATAGTATTATTATGACCAAATGAAGTAAATTACTTGATATATTAATTTTTTATATTCGTTCAATTTCTCTTTCTAATTTATTTGAGCACATTTTTTCTCTCTAAAATTTTTTCCGACTCCTGGACAATGTGACGCGATCACTTGGTTATATTTCTTAGTTATTAACTTATTACATTTGTCTTTTGCTAAAAAAATAAATAAATAATAAATTGACAAAACTGAAGGAGCAATTAAGCCAGAAAAAAAGAACATGAAGCAACCTACAACTCAAATTTTATGTTATTTTTCCCCAAATCTCAAAGATATGAAGATGGAAATACAATAGGAAATAAAAAAAACATATAAAAATAAAAATAAAATATAAAAGAAATAGTTGTACCAAATTGAAAACAAAGCTAAAATGACAAGAATAGTTGTACCAAAAATAAAATATAAAATAAATAATATTTTATTTAAAATGTTAAAAATAATTATTTTATTTTAAAATATTAAAATTAATTAATATTTAAAAATATTAAAAATAATTAATATTTTAAAAATAATATTTATTTTAAAATAATTACTTGAAAATATCTAATTGGCAAAATTGGGTTTGGGTCAAATTGGGGGTCTAGGTTGGGTAAAATTTTGGCCTAAATGGGTCAGGTTGGGGTCAAATTTGGAAAAAGGAACGAAAATAGGACGTAATTAGCGAAAAGTGAATTTAAGGGAAGACTTTAAAAGTGAGTGACACAACTTGGAGAGATAAAAATGTCATTCAGTCTTTCGATTATGAAGAACAAGGAGACGGAGAAGACGATGTGTGAGTGGAGAGAATTGGATTCTTTTGATTTTAGTTCGGAACAAATTAAAAAATAGGTTGAAATCAGTTAACTGATTCGTGTTTGTGTATCTCTTATGAAATATGGGTCTAAATTTTAATCAACTTAGATAAATTAAAGTAGTTATGAACCAATTCATATGGTCCAAGTTAATTTGGATTGAGCTACCAATTTGTAAGCCAAATTGTCAGGCCTATTCAAGACTATATATTTTCTAGATACAATGAAAAAATTAAACTCTCGTATCCCATGAAATATAAAAAATAATTGTGTGTGTGTTTGTGTATATATATATACATGTTTGACATAGTTTGGGAACTAATGGATATGGTAAGACAACTTCTAAGTTCAAATTTATCACTATATATAATTTTAATTTGACTCATGAATGAACAAAAAGGGATAAATAACGAAAGAGTTATGATACAAACAAAAAATAGTGTTTTGTTAAAGTAAAATTAGGAAAAGCAGATTGTTATAAACTCGGCTTGAGATGAATTTTGAATAAAGATATATTTTGACGTATAATAACTTATTTTGACGCAACGAAGAGATTTTCTTAAAATTTAGAATGTTTGAATTTAATTTTGAATTATAAGATTATTGGAGAAGTTAACACGAATGTTAAAATATAATTATGTGAAGTAAATTGTGATAACCCAAATTTTTGAGAGATATTAAAATAAGAATTAAACAAATAAAATTCTTATTAGATGATATGTTATGTGATATTATATTGCATAAGGGAGTTAGTGTTATGCAATATGTGATTTTTGTGTATAATAAATGTATTAGTATTATATATTTATTATATGTGGAGGAACAAATTATTAAAGGAAAAGATGTAGTTAAATTTAATGATACAAAATTATTGTATGCATTAAATTTGGCAAATAAGTGGACAAAGTATATTAAATTTAAGTATACAAAATATTTTGTATCATTGAAAAGAATGCATTAAATTAATTTGCGAGATTAAATTATTTTAATTAAATAATTTATATTAAATAAATTATTTTTATTTAATGTATAATCTCCATTTTTATGGAAAAAGATTTATGGGTATTTTATTTTAATTTTTAAAGTGCGTTATGTATTTAATATTTAACGCAATAAGTATGGAGGATATAATATGATGTGTATATATGTATTTTTGTAATGTAGTATTTCAATACATGATATGTTGAAATTAAGTTAAGCTAATTGCTGGGAATGAAAGTTAGTGCTTGGTAAGCATGAGATGGCTTACTTTAAGCCTTATGAAGATGACTAAGCTAAACTATAAGCTTGAGCTGTCAAATAAATAGAAAGTTAGCAGCATGAGTAAGCTAAATCGTTATTTGCCAAAGGAGAGATGTGAAGAGTTAAACAATCTGCAGTGTTATTTTCTTTCTTAGAGTTATTCTATCTTCTCTCTCTCTGTTCCCCACATCCGACCCAATCCACCTCTTTACTCTCACTTAATTACTAAGACTTCCACCAAAATTGTAAGAAAAGCTATCATCGACATTGAAGAGAATTGGGGAGCCGTAAATCATATCTATCAACAAGTATAACCATGAATAAGCATCACCAATCTTAAAATTTCAGCAATTAAAGAGGTAAGTATGTGATTGTATTGCATTCTCAGAAATTAGGTATATATGTATATGCGAATAAAATGAATTGTGATGTTGATTACAGATAAACTGTTGTGGTTGGGTTGTATTGTGTTAAGGGATCATGTGCAGATGAAATGAAGTATTAAGGGAAGAAAATATGGGTTTAGACAAACCTAAACCTCTGTGAATTTTGTCCTGAAAATAGTTGCACACAAGATGTTTGTTAAAAGGTCTCTTAAGGATTTATTAAGCTTAAATCATGAAATTAAGTGAGGATTGAGGTTAAGAACTCTTTATACATGTTATACTAGGTGAATTAAATGATTTTTGTAGGCCCAAAGTAATTGGAAAACTGTTTTGGAATGAATACCATTTTCATGCTCAATCTAGAAATCGTCTTAACAGAGCAGTTTGGTGGCTCTGTTAGACTGATCTAAAATGTCTAAAACAGGTAAGTTATATTTTTAAAAAAAATGCTATGATATACCCTTTATAACATGTGAAAGTTTGGTTTCTAGTGGGCAGCTAGTGGACTGGTTTTGGACCAATTTGTGTCTTGCAGCTCTACGAAATTGAAAAATTAAGTTAGGGATGATGTGTGGTACTCTTATGAGTTATGATCACAACCCAATTAGAACGACGGAAAAACCCATTGTAATGAAATTATGACGGATTTTCTAGTAAAACATGTAAAACAAACTAATTAAAACTTGTTAACACCAAGATCTACTCCGACGTCCCAATCACGTAAAACGCATACGATCCCGCACTGCAGTAAACACGATAAACACCACAAGCTTTCGAATTTGGGATCCCGGGGATAGCTTCAGCGCGAGAGTCGATATCGTGTTCACAAGGTTTACAATGGAGGATGTAATGTCTAGTGTCTGAGAGAGATAATAATTCTCGGTTGTGTGTATATGTAAATATGAATGTGAACGTACTGTTTGTGAAGACTTGGTTGATAGGTGACACTCTTTTGCGGTTTCATCGTGCCACCCACTACCTCCCGACCTAACCCCCGTGATCGATGGTTCTGTAGGGTGTGTACAGATTCACCCACTACCTCGACCCTCTTTTTCACTGAGTCGGTAGTCACCTGGGATCCCATCCACATTAATGCATGGCAGTAATAGCAGTCAACCATCATGCTTTTTCATCATTACAAATCAAAGTAATAGATATTAAAAGATCTAATGGGTTAGCCCCATGAACCGACCCGGTTTCATTGGATTTAATAGAAGTGATATGATGACTAGGCCCAATGACTTTCAAGGTTCAATAATGAAGGCCCAATAGATTAATTAAATAAGTAAGCCCAATTTACTCTACCAAAGAGGGAAATATCATGACCCAACATTGCCCCTAGTTTTTGTTGAATGTAATGTTTAATAGAAAACTATAAATGGTCCATGATATTAGAATTTACTAAAGGCCTATAACAGGAAGTAATTGAGACATACCCAATTTGGTCTATAAGATGAAATAGGGGAAGGCTGAATGTCCAGAGTAAAAGGCCTAGTCAATAAAGGATTGAAATTGAAAAAGATGGTCTAAAAACCGAAAATCCAACCGAGAAGCCCAGTCTGATAAAATATCTAAGGATTGATCCGAACGCTTCCCATTCGAATTCTCATCATTGCTAGAAATTAAATGTGCTACCTTCGTAACTCGTGTAACCGTCAGCATAAAAGGTGA
This sequence comes from Panax quinquefolius, assembly GCA_020205615.1. NCBI lineage: Eukaryota > Viridiplantae > Streptophyta > Magnoliopsida > Apiales > Araliaceae > Panax > Panax quinquefolius. The sequence goes on from CM035165.1 coordinate 90,592,333, forward strand.
ACTTTACCAATTTTGACAGTTTTACCTGCCGGTTTGAACTTTGAACCTTTGAGCTTTCTTCTCCTTCCCAGAACTTCCTTCTCTATTTTACGAAATCTCAACAATGGTGACTGTGAACTCTAACCAGAATTCTTCCCTTCGCGTGACTCCGTTTACTTATTTGTTTCCCCAATCAAACCCTAATCAAGAGGGTTCGAGTTCAAATCGATCCCACAAACAACCATGGGAAGAATCCGCCCTCGATACCTTCTCTCGTCACCCTCTTCGACTTCTTTAAGGATGGAGAAAGCGGTTTCCTCATGCCAATACCCCTCTCTCATTACGGAAGGTGAGATACGTATCCTTCGGACTCATTATCGATTAGGATACGTGACGCAATAAGGGCTCTCTCTAGAAGAACGCATGTACCATTGACCGGATGGTTGGGTCGCTATGCCAGTTATTTTTCTCGAAAAGGGAATTCGCCTTCCCCTCCACGCCTTCGTCGTTACCCTCCTAGGGTTTATAGGAGTGGGATTTTCCCAGTTGGTCCCTAATTCCTATATCCACATTCTGGCGTTCATTGCCTTCTGTCACGAACTAGGGATTCCTCCCTCTGTCGACATCTTCTTCACCCTCTTCTCAGCCGGTAGATCCCGAGAACGAGGTTTCAAAATGTTGAGCAAACAGTCTCCTCGACCCAACGCCAGATTTGAGAAGAGACCCCTGATGGATACCCCTTCAAGCAACAAGGGATGGCACAAAAAATGGTTTTTTGTTACAGGACCCGAAATCTCTTCTCCTCCTGATTGGACTATCTCTGATCGGATCTCTGCTGACTTTGGAGATATCCCCGAAGAGCGTGTGAAGGAAATGGCAGATTTTTTGAAGAAGATTCCTCCGAAGGAATGGAGTTTTGCACTTCTGACTAAGCAAGCCTGGTTATATGAACATAAATGTAAGTTTCGAACAACTTTGTAACACAGTTTTTTGAGATATTTAAGTGACATGGGTTCTGATACATGGTTATTTGCAGTGTCTTTGATCAAACCAATTTCTTCGGAAGTAAAAGAGTTGGAAGACTTTTTGGCGGGGGAGATTATGGATGCAAGTGAAGAGCCTCCGACTGAAGAATCTCCCCGAGCTGATCCTGTGACGCCCCCAAAATTAGGTATACGTCACCCATCTTGGGTCGCCACTTACATGGTACATAAATTCAAATACAAACTTAATTATACATCTGTCGTGTAACATACGATAATACATAAACTGAGAGTTCTAATAGAAATATTGTCATTTAGACAATATCCATACTCAAGGAGTCCTCATTACATTTATTGTTACACTATTTAACAGAATAGTGAGGACTACTAATGCTATCTTCGGGACCATCACTCGCTCGTTTCGACTCGTCCCGGCTATATTCTCATTTCTGAAGAAACGGTGAAAGAAAGGGTGAGCTCAACTAGCCCAAAGAAGAAATATTATAACTAAGATAATGCGAGAATAAATTATCAATAGTCTTCAACAATGTTAAACCGATAAAATACAATAGACAACCGGTTTAAGCTGCGGTGGAATATCTGATCCATTAAAAGAGTCAAGTAGAAAATAAAGTCTACTATCTTTTAGGTTTTAAAAGGTTTTCATCAATTTTTATCACTAAGACTCAGTTTAATGAATAAACCACAATATCTAATCATCCCTGTACCATGGTCAAGGATTTTCATCAAATTATCAATGGTCATGACTATACCGAATCACCCCTGGTCATAATCATACCAAAAACTATCCATCACAACATTACAGGCCACTGAGGACTTTTATCACATCATTTATAACAAGCCATGATTATACCGAATGATTTCTGGTCATAATCATACTAAGTTCATCTATGCACGTAAGCCAAAGATAAGATAATATAACATGAGGATGATGACAATGACATAATAATTCAATAAAACAAGTTCACGAATTAATTTATTCAGGAATTATTAACGTCCAAATTGTCAACATGATACTGTTTTGTAGAGTAAAATTCAAGAATGATCAGCAGAATATTTCCATGAAAAGATACTGGATGAAACGCAAATATCAAGGATATTCTACTAATTTCATAGAGTATAGAAGTCAAAGTTTTAACCAACTGGGTATAATAAAGAATGGAATAACAAAAGAAATCACCATGCATGCGATAGACCTTGACAGTGAGTTATTCCAATGAATAATAAATAACGGAACCGAGTCCCGCGTAAAAGCGCATATGCATGCATGGATGTTCCAATGCAGTAATAATAATAAAAAGAGGAACTAGGTGGGTGTAAAACACATGCATGAGGATGTTCCAATGTAATAATAATAAAGAGCGGAACCAGTCGGTGTAAAAAACACATGACGAGGATGTTCCAACGAGAATAATAGAAGAATGTCACCAAGTATAGGGTAAACCGCAGTATCAAAAGTTATTCAATAGAATAATAAGAATGGAATAATATAAGGATTCACCAAGTATAGGGTATTCGCATATACTGGTCATGTATAGGGTATGCCACTTTTACAAAGTTATTCCAATGTAATAATAAAGAATGGAATAATGAAGTTCTCTTCATGAATAAGAAAGAATAACACCCCTTACGGTACAACAAATAATATTCCCTACCTTAGAAGAGCTAAATATTGGAAAAGTGAAGTAAGAAAATACTTTTCTTCTTTCTCTCTATAGTTTCTCTACAGAGTTTCAATTGAATTAAGTAAGAAATAATGAAGGAATGAGCTTTCTATTTATAAAAAACCGAGGGTGGCTCTTGGTCTTAACGAAGGGTGAAATGACTTTGGTAATATTGAAGAGACAACTACTATTTCATGAAGGGTAATTAACCCTTGGAACACCGAAGAGGCAATTAACTCTTGGTAATATTGAAGGGACAACTACTATTTGCGAAGGGGTAATTACTATTGACGAAGGTAATTACAATTGACGAAGGTAATTACTATTTACAAAGGTAATTACTATTCACAAAGGTAATTACTATTGACGAAGGTAAATACTATTGACGAAGGTAAATACTATTGACGAATGTAATTACTATTCACAAAGGTAATTACTATTCACAAAGGTAATTACTATTCACAAAGGTAATTACTATTGACGAAGGTAAATACTATTGACGAAGGTAATTACTATTCACAAAGGTAATTACTATTTACAAAGGTAATTACTATTGACGAAGGGACTCTTAGATGATGACATATGGGCCCCCGCCCATAAAATAATCAAACTTACCACAAACTTCTCATAACAGACTCTTTATATACATCAAGGATTGAATAAATATTACCACAAATTATTTTATTTTTAATCAACACATATTTAATCTTTCAACAATTATTAATCATTTATAACTTGTCGTCTCAATTAATAATTTAATACTATAACATATTATACAGATGATACTGTGACAATAATTGAATCAATAATATAAGAGATATGATGCAACAATTACTGTAGCAATAATTGAGTATAGCTAAGTGACTTCTCACGTAAGCATCAATAATTAATACCGTGTGCTACTATGCAACCACGCGTATTACTGTACTTTTACTACCGGGTAGTTCAACAGTTTTGACGGTAACACCTCTGCCGTTATTTTTTTTTAGAAAAATAATTTTGTCGTTTTCTAACTACGACAATACTTCCGTTGTGGGGTCCACCAATGATTGAGCCGTCGTACGAATATTCCCCGATAAAAAGAATATTCCCCGACTAAACGAAGCAAGTTTTATAAATATTACCCACAACTATAACATTATATCAAATTTATTCCATAATATTCAAAAATAATATTTATAAAAAAAATTCATCTTTATTTATAAAAGCTGGGGTCTTACAACCTCCCCTTCTTATGAAATTTCGCCCTCGAAATTAGGGTACGTACCTGATATGATAAAGAGGTGAGGATACCTTGAATACCTTTATCGTTAAAAATATTAAATTCATCTTCGCAATCCGGCCAAAGATATTCATTAACAATTCATCTTTTTGCTTCTACAGCCAAAGATATACAAATTGTAAAACCAATAATCTTTGAGACGCCAACTTAATAGTATCACGACCACGAATTATCCATACACTATCGCCAAGGATATTCGTGTTTTCAATCTGATCATGATTATACCAAATAATCCTTGGTCATAATCATACCAAGTCTATCAATGCACTACTACCAAAGATGACTTTTACCACATCCATGAATTAATATTTCATTCTTTGAGACTCTCAAGACAATAATTAATCCATATCATCGAATCATCCCCCGCACTACGTGCCAAGGATATTCATTAGTATCACGACCACGAATTATCCATGCATTATTACTACCAAAGATAATCGTGTATTCATTAGTATCACGACCACAAATTATCCATGCACTACGGCCAAAGATAATCGTGTATTTATTAGTATCACGACCACAAATTATCCATGCACTACGGCCAAAGATAATCGTGTATTCATTAGTATCACGACCACAAATTATCCATGCACTACGGGCCAAAGATAATCGTGTATTCAATTACGGTCATGATTATACTGAACAATCCGTGGTCATAATCATACCAAGTCCATCTATGCATGTGAGCCACAGATGACTTTCAACATAATATAAGCATGAGGATCATATCAATGATATAAAGAATCAATCAAATGAGATAAAGGATAAATATTAAACATTTATAATATAATTTATCCAGGATTCAAGAATATCCCCATGTTATCAATCACTTAATAATCTCATGATCTAATATCATTAATATTATAACAATATTTTAATCACTTCTTAAATTTATAAACAATTTATCTCAATTATTTACGCTTTTACCATATAATGCATTTAATCATTCCAAAATGCCATACTCATAAGATATCATCACCAATTATCAAATCCTCATAAAAAAAAAAAAATATGCATATATACTCTATATAGGATTCTCTAGCCATAAAATCCTATTTTCAACTTTGTTACTTCACATAACATATTTAACTCATATGTTCAGTAACTAAACTATTTTCATGAAAAATACCAAATCAGTCCCAAAAATATTTTTTTTTGGGATTTAGCATAATATAGTCCCATAATGAAAATATATTTTTCTCGAAATTTTTAAAATTTATTTACTATTTTTCAAAAATCAATTTCTAATTAATTCCTTAAGAAATTTGCTACCTCAAGTTTAACTCCAGAAATTCCCAAATCTTGGCAGGACCTTACACATGTTAATGTGAGCCTCGATTTAAATTTCATGGTCATCGAAGTTGTAGAACTCCCGGTTATAGCATTTTTCATCGGAAAATCCTAAATATTGAAATGGTCATAACTTGCTCATTTTAAGTCGGAATGAGCTCATTTTTGGACACGATGTTCTTTATACCATATACTTTTATGTCCCAAAAGGCCTGAATTTTTCTCACTAATTAAGTGGTCGAAACAGCCCTTACAAAAACGTGGTAGCAGCTTTTTGGACATTTTGAAGTTTTGACTCCTTTGCTAAAATAAGTCCACACGAAAATCTACAACACCTTTTTCAGTGATTCCACTTGGATTAGTTAGGTAACTCATAGATCTAACTCTAGGACTTGACCACACTCAAAAATTCAAAATATAATAGGAGATTTGGTCAATTGAATTTCATGTTACGTTTTTCACCAAAATCGGGTTTTAACACCTTGTGATTTTAAGAAACTTTCATGTTTTCACATACTAACCAACATAACTCATCATAACACTTACTAATACCACGTATACCCATGATTTTCATTAGTCCAATGCTTTTATTATGACTTTCATCATAAACCACGTAAACCTGCTCATTTTAGTTGAAGAAATATTTGAGGGTTTAAGAAATGGGTTTTGTCTTTGGGGTCAATACAAAATTCGATTTCACGCTCTAAGTAGGCTAAGAAGTCTTCAAGAATACGCCAGAAATTTATTAATAATAGAAATATCATTCAAAATTGTGACTCTCATCCAAGACTTGGATAGTACGTCACATTGATACCAACCTGTGACTTCTATCCCTTAACCTAGATAGCACCTCACAATGATACCTATAAACTTGCCATCTTCATTCACGATGTCGCCTACTGAAAAGTCGGCTTTGGTGCATTCCACACAAGGAAGTCAACAACGAAAGGTTCGGGGCTCTTTACTTATGGCTTGATATGACAATAATTGACTTTAGTAGTTTGGTTACTTGAATTCGCACAACAAAGTTGGTTATGAATATAAAAGCTAACAACCTTACGAAAAGCATGATGAGTAGTTAACCAATTGATTCCTAAAATCACATCAAAGGCAAGTATTTTCAAAAGATAAGATCGACAGTAAGCGTGAAAGTGTTTATTTGAATCAAACAAGATTTAAAAATAGTAAGCGAACGAAGGCTCCTACTAACGAAGTTTCAACCAATAAGTCAAAGTTTAACTTTGCACGAGTCAAATTTAAACGTTGAACGCAAAGCAAGAGAGATAAATAATGGGTAGAACCCAGATCTTATAAGGTATAGACTTATGAATTTATAATTAACTAACCCGTGCTAACTTCGTTCGGTTTACTCGCTTTTTGAGAAGTCATGAAAAATGCACTTCCTAAAACCAACGACTTTGTTTTGTCCATATCCACCTTTCGCCGCCACCGTCCCGGCTAGACTGACTTTTTGGTGCACAACAAAATTGAGCTAAATGACCTTCTCTTCTTGCAATTTCCACTTCTATTATCTTTGCCATGATTACCATAGAAGTGGTTACCATTCTTAGCATGATAATTTCCCCACGATGGTTATCATTGTTCGATAATTGATTGCCACCCGAGATGATTATTATCGTATTGTTCGTCGTTACCTTTTGTTTTGAGTGAATCAACACTCTCATGTGCTTCATTGCTTATCTCAGCATTTTCAGATGTCATTCTCAAACACTGTCACAAAACAAGGGTTAATTAACATATCACATATTATCCCTATACTCTAACCGACCAATTAAATACCAAATAAATTTAGGTAGGTCATACTAGCGAAGGAATTCCCCGTCTCTCCCCTCCTAGTTCTTATCTCGCATCTTAGCCAGGGATCATATCCCTAAGCTCTAATACCAACTGTGACGCCCCCAAAATTAGGTATACGTCACCCATCTTGGGTCGCCACTTACATGGTAGATAAATTCAAATACAAACTTAATTATACATCTGTCGTGTAACATACGACAATACATAAACTGAGAGTTCTAATAGAAATATTGTCATTTAGACAATATCCATACTCAAGGAGTCCTCATTACATTTATTGTTACACTATTTAACAGAATAGTGAGGACTACTAATGCTATCTTCGGGACCATCACTCGTTTCCCGACTCTCGTCCCGGCTATATTCTCATTTCTCAAGAAACGGTGAAAGAAAGGGTGAGCTCAACTAGCCCAGTAAGAAATATTATAACTAAGATAATGCAGAATAAATTATCAATAGTCTTCAACAATGTTAAACTGATAAAATACAATAGACAACCAGTTTAAGCTCGCAATGAATATCAATCCATTAAAAGAGTCAAGTAGAAAATAAAGTCTACTATCTTTTAGGTTTTAAAAGGTTTTCATCAATTTTTATCACTAAGACTCGGTTTAATGAATAAACCACAATATCTAATCATCCTCGTACCATGGTCAAGGATTTTCATCAAATTATCAATGGTCATGACTATACCGAATCATCCCCCGGTCATAATCATACCAAAAACTATCCATCACACATTACATGTGCCACCGAGGACTTTTATCACATCATTTATAACAAGCCATGATTATACCGAATGATCTCTGGTCATAATCATACTAAGTTCATCTATGCACGTAAGCCAAAGATAACATAATATAACATGAGGATGATGACAATGACATAATAATTCAATAAAACAAGTTCACGAATTAATTTATTCAGGAATTATTAACGTCCAAATTGTCAACATGATACTGTTTTGTAGAGTAAAATTCAAGAATGATCAGCAGAATATTTCCATGAAAAGATACTGGATGAAACGCAAATATAAAGGATATTCTACTAATTTCATAGAGTATAGAAGTCAAAGTTTTAACCAATTGGGTATAATAAAGAATGGAATAACAAAAGAAATCACCATGCATGCGATAGAGGCCGCATACAAAAAGTTATTCCAACAGAATAATAAATAACGGAACCGGTCCGTGTAAAACGCGCATGCACGGGATGTTCCAGCGTAATAATAATAAAGAGGCGGAACCAGTCCGTGTAAAACACATGAGACGAGGATGTTCCAAGCGAGAATAATAATAAAAGCGGAACCGGTTAGGTGTAAAACACATGCATGAGGATGTTCCAATGTAATAATAGAAGAATGTCACCAAGTATAGGGTAAATCACAGCGTATCTGAGTTATTCCAATAGAATAATAAGAATGGAATAATATAAGGATTTCACCAAGTATAGGTATTCGCATATGTCTGGTCATGTATAGGGTATGCCACTTTTTTACAAAGTTATTCAACAGAATAATAAAGAATGGAATAATGAAGTTCTCTTCATGAATAAGAAAGAATAACACCCCTTACGGGTATAACAAATAATATTCCCTACCTTAAAAGAAAGCTGAATATTGGAAAAGTGAAGTAGCAAAATACTTTTCTTCTTTTTCTCTATAGTTTTCTCTCTAGAGTTTCAATTGAATTCGTAAGAAATAATGAAGGAATGAGCTTTCTATTTATAGAAAAAGCGAGGGTGGCTCTTGGTCTTAACGAAGGGTCAAAATGACTCTTGGTAATATCAAGAGACAACTACTATTTTCATGAAGGGGTAATTAACCCTTGGAACAATCAAGAGGCGAGTTAACTCTTGGTAATATGAAGGGACAACTACTATTTGCGAAGGGGTAATTACTATTGATGAAGGTAATTACTATTGACGAAGGTAATTACTATTCACAAAGGTAATTACTATTCACAAAGGTAATTACTATTGACGAAGGTAAATACTATTAACGAAGGTAAATACTATTGACGAAGGTAATTACTATTCACAAAGGTAATTACTATTCACAAAGGTAATTACTATTCATAAAGGTAATTACTATTGACGAAGGTAAATACTATTGACGAAAGTAATTACTATTCACAAAGGTAATTACTATTTACAAAGGTAATTACTATTGACGAAGGGACTCTTAGATGATGACATATGGCCCCCCATAAAATAATCAAACTTACCACAAACTTCTCATAACAGACTCTTTATATACATCAAGGATTGAATAAATATTACCACAAATCATTTTATTTTTAATCAACACATATTTAATCTTTTAACAATTATTAATCATTTATAACTTGTCGTCTCAATTAATAATTTAATACTATAACATATTATACGATGATGATCTTGTGTGACAATAATTGAATCAATAATATAAGAGATATGATGCAAAGAATTATCTTGTAGCAATAATTGAGTATAGCTAAGTGACTTCTCACGTAAGCATCAATAATCAATACCGTGTGTTACTATGTAACCACGCGTATTACTGTACTTTTACTACCGGGTAGTTCAACAGTTTTGACGGTAACACCTCTGCCGTTATTTTTTATAGAAAAATAATATTGTCGTTTTCTAACTACGACAATACTTCTGTTGTGGGGTCCACCAATGATTGAGCCGTCGTACGAATATTCCCCGACAAAAAGAATATTCCCCGACCAAACGAAGCAAGTTTTATGAATATTACCCACAACTATAACATTATATCAAATTTATTCCATAATATTCAAAAATAATATTTATAAAAAAAATTCATCTTTATTTATAAAAGCTGGGGTCTTACAGATCCCCCCGTCATCGATCCACCAACTATTTCTCCTTAGAATGACGAACCCCAAACTGATGAACCCATCGTTCCTGAAGAATCTCTCAGACCTCGTCGAAGGAAAAGAGCCGCCAAGAAATCTAAGTCCACCCAGCCGGAAACAAATCCTGAAAGCGATCCGGAAACAGTTCCAGAAGCAATTCCACAAGCAAACCCCTCATCCAACCCTAGTTCTGTACCTTCTGAATCGATTCCGATTAAGAGAAGCCTGCTTGACATACCTCTACACGATCGAACGAAGGTCCTTCGTGCTAAAAAGCTGAGGACAAAGATTACTCCAATGACTGCCGAGGAGCTCCGAGTTCCATCATCTTCGACTGACATTCCCCCAATAGTCCCAACAGAAATTCAAGTGCGTGATGATGAACTGGTCGAATCTATCCCCGTCCTATCTAGGAAAAGGAAACAACCATCAGACGGCCATCCAGGTTCATCCTCTGCTCCCTCACCAGTCCACGAACCTAATCCTGTTCGATCTCCCTCTCCGGAAAATATATATACGGATCCGCCACGAACTCGCGATAGCCTGTGCCTTCTCCTCCTAGACAGTCAACCTCTGAATTTCAGCATGATGCTATGGCCTTTCCAACCATGTGGCCTCGATTTAATGCCAACTTTCCTTTTCAACTGTTTGACACTTTCGTCCGTGAGACCGATGACCATCGGTTTGGGAACAGTTCGAACGGGGACTTGCTTAACGAAGGCATGAGCTATCTGGCGAAGGTAAATGGTTCTCTCTTTAATTTCTGTATTTATCTTTATACTTATACAGTTGAAACTGATCAAATGATGCTGGACATGCGTAGGTGAATGCTGTGTTCGGACGTCTGCGTCCAAGGTCTATCGAAGCTGAAACCGAAGAAGAGGCAATGAAAAAGGAGAATGCCATCCTGAAGTCTGCTCTGGCTCGAGAAAGGACTCAACGTGAGAGCGTTCTTCACACAAATGAAGGTCTTCGGAAAGAGTTGGCCCAATCCAAAGGAGATGTGAAGACATCCAATGAAGAACTGAAATCAACTAAAACACAATATGAGGAGATCGTCAAGATGAACGTTGATTTGGTTCAGAGGAGTGAAATAAGGATGGAGAATGTCAAAGAGTTAAAGGCTGATGCTAAGATTTTGACTAAAACGATCCAAAATCTAGAGCTAGCAGAAACTCGTCATCTGAATAAGCGTCAGAAGCTTGAAGAAGAAATCCGAGAACTCAAGGCTCTTCGGGACCTTGGGCCTCCTTTGACCGATGATCTTCGGAAGCAGATCTGTGAAGAGTATCGGACATCGGATGAAATTAACGGAGAGATCATGAAGATATATCCTGAAAGCTATGAGCTCTGCCGGAGTTGTGGCAAGGAGAAGTTGATTACAGCTAACGTGGACCCAACTTTGTTCGACTCTTCAGATGGCGAGGATGATGCATGAAGTGAATACTCTTGTCTTTCCTGGATTTTATTTAAGAATATTTATGAAAATTTCTGTTATTTTACTTTCTTTAATTTATAGGATTTGTGTAAAAATTTTCTAATTTTGTAGTCAAATTAAATATTAATGAAATGTGGTCTCATTCCTTATGACTTGATTGCATTTACTTTACGCCAATACTTCAATATTAATTCATTTGGAAAATGCACAAACTCTTTCATGGACTCAACTCGAATCGTTAATTAACAACTAAGCATCATATATATAAGATAAGATGAAGTTAGGGAATGAGGCATTAGAACTCAACACTTAGAAAAATTTAGGTAATAAAGTAAAGGGATACTTATTAGTTATCAAGTGTGAGAGATGATCTGCTTCATTGGGAATTTGTTTACCCCAGAAGGCCTAACAAAACTAAAAGATGACCTTTGCCTACCACGAAGGGCCTGACGAAGTCTAAAGAACGACAGTTGTCTACCACGAAGGGCCTGACAAGGTCTGAAGGACAACGCTTGCCTACCACGAAGGGCCTGACAAGGTTTAAATGTCGATAATTGCCTACCACGCAGGGCCTGACAACGTCTTAAGGATGACACTTGCCTACCACGAAGGGCCTGACAAGGTCTAAATGTCGACGATTGCCTACCACGCAGGGCCTGACAACGTCTTAAGGATGACACTTGCCTACCACGAAGGGCCTGACAAGGTCTAAATGTCGACGATTGCCTACCACGCAGGGCCTGACAACGTCTTAAGGATGACACTTGCCTACCACGAAGGGCCTGAAAAGGTCTGAAGGACAACGCTTGCCTACCACGAAGGGCCTGACAAGGTCTAAATGTCGACAATTGCCTACCACGCAGGGCCTGACAACGTCTTAAGGATGACACTTGCCTACCACAAAGGGCCTGACAAGGTCTAAATGTCGACGATTGCCTACCACGCAGGGCCTGACAACGTCTTAAGGATGACACTTACCTACCACGAAGGGCCTGACAAGGTCTAAATGTCGACAATTGCCTACCACGTAGGGCCTGACAACGTCTTAAGGATGACACTTGCCTACCACGAAGGGCCTGACAAGGTCTAAATGTCGACAATTTCCTACCACGCAGGGCCTGACAACGTCTTAAGGATGACACTTGCCTACCATGAAGGGCCTGACAAGGTCTAAATGTCGATAATTGCCTACCACGCAAGGCCTGACAACGTCTTAAGGATGGCATTTGCCTACCACGAAGGGCCTAACAAACTCATAAGGTCCACCTGCCATTAAGGCTACCATCGAATGGTCAGCGAGTCCCCCCGAACCTCCTTACACCACTAAACTGATCAGCAACGAAGATAAGATTTGTTTGAGAGACCAAAAAAAAAAAGGAACTTTTATTGATGATGACGTGAATATTTACAGACTTCCAATGTACTGACATCATTTTTACTGAAAGTACTTCCTAAGCCTGCCAGCGTGCCAAGTATTTTTAATTGCTGACCCGTCCAATGCCTTCAACCGATAAGTCCCCGGCTTCGGCACTTCAGTGATTTCATACGGTCCTTCTCAGTTTGGCATCAACTTTCCCAGATTCTGAGGTGTAGATGCTTCGACTTCTTTGAGGACAAAATCCCCTACTTCGAATCTGCAATACTTTACCCCCTTATTATAATGCTTGGCCACTCTTCGCTGATAGGCTGCCAATTTGATTAAGGTTGTTTCTCTGACTTCTTCAAGCAAATCAAGATTGGCCTTCAACCCTTCTTCATTGTAGATCTCTTTGAATTGACTAACTCGAAGACTTGGAGATCCAATTTCAACTGGGACTAAGGCATCAGTACCATAGGCCAGTCTGAAAGGTGAATCCCCCGTTGTAGTCCTCGGAATAGTTCGATAAGCCCATAACACGCTAAGTAGCTCTTCTGGCCATCTGCCCTTAGCTTCGTCCAATCTGCGCTTGATCCCATTCAGCAGCGTTTTGTTGGTCACTTCAACTTGTCCGTTTGACTGAGGATGAGCTACTGAAGTCTTTCTGTGCTGGATCCCCAGTTCTTTCAAAAATGTTTCAAGTTTCGTTCCCACAAACTGACGTCCATTGTCCGATATTACCACCTTAGGAATTCCGAAACGAAATACTACTGATTCTTTCAAAAATTTCAAGCATTCATGTTCCGTTATTAACCTAAGTGGCTTTGCTTCTACCCATTTGGTCATATAGTCGATGGCAACTATAACAAAACTGACTTGACCTTTTGCTTTCGGTAGCGGACCCAGTATATCAACCCCCCAAACAGCGAAGGGTATAAGAGATAAGATCGAGTATAGCTCTTCTGGTGGCTGATGTGGTATTGGACTGTTGAGTTGACACTTCTCGCACTTCTTGACGTATTCAGTCGCTTCCTTGAAGATGGTAGGCCAGTAGTATCCCTGACGAAGTACTTTGTAGGCTAATGACTTAGCAGCCATATGGTCGCCACAGATGCCTTCATGTACCTCTTGCACTACAACAAAAAGGCTTATCAATGATCAAGACATCGGACGAGTCAGATACGGTCGCAGATTGATATCTCATGACCGTATCCGTCATTGCCGACACGAAGTCATGAGATAATCCTGGTCATTTGGGAGGACATCAGCGACCAACAATAGCGACCGAATTAATAGCGACCGCAATTAGCGACCGATACCGTCGCTATTATGACTTATGCTGACTCAGTTGTCATGCGTGACGTGTCACACGTGTCGTGACGACCGATAATAGCATTAACCGCAATGGCCGCTAGATTCATGCTGATCGCCGATATTTTTCTTGACCGCACGCGGTCACGATTGATTTTTTTTTTTTTTTAAATTTTGCCTATTTTATTGATTTCCCAAAATAACCCGCTTTGTACACGCTTTCAATCCCAACACGGTTATATATATATATATATATATATATATATATATATATATATATATATATATATATATATATATATATATACAAGCATCCATATTAACATCCATCCAAAACAATACAAAACATTCATCCATGAATAAACATTCATCCAATACAATACAAAACATTCATCCAACACAATATAATCGATATCGTAAACATCCATATAAACTAATACAATTGTCCAAAGAATGAATCTAAAAGAGTACAAGGCTTTAAAAATCTAAAAAAATAAGTCTAGCGCTCTTCATGGATCATCCAAATTAGGATCTGTAATTATCAAAGTAATAAAACATATATGTTACATATAAGTAAGACATTGACTCGTAGACTATAAACATATAAGACAATGTAGCTAAACAATAAACGATATATATATATATACCGCCTGTTGTTGTTGTGCTTTGCTCTCGCCTCGCTCGCCGCCGCCGCCATCGCCTCCGCCAACTCATCAGGACTCAGAGACTGCAGATGCCCGCCCAGTATACGAGAAGAAGATCACGATCTGACAGATCGCTCTCACACAGTCAGCAGGAGTATGATAGGCTGGATAACCTGATGACTGTGTGTAGGTGGGTGGCGAGTCACTACTGTGCCATCGATGGTCAAGCGCCGTCTTTGTCCTTGGCCTTTGACATAATTTTTCTTCACGATGGACGCCCTCTCCCATAATTCTTGATCAATCGACGGACGCGGGGTGCCTTCAGGATAGCGCTCATTCATTAAGCCCTTATAAGTGTCCTGTCAGAAGATGAACAATTAAATAGTTAAAAATAAATAAAAAAAATACTAAAGAAGGTCGTTACAATTTATAAACAACATATTAGGATAAAGTGAACCCACGCTTTCGTGCTGCAGGTTCAGAAGACATCTATAAATAAAAAATTTAGGATGTTAGTATAAGTTATAAATGAAAGGTACATAAACATGTCAGGGATATAGAGAACATTAGGATATGTAATTGTATGTAAACAAAAGGACAATAGGATAGGATAGTCTAGGCCACTAGGATAGTCTAGGCGTGTATATTTAAGTTACTTAAGGTTACTTTTAGCATCACCAAACTTTATTTAATCATCTAACTCATAATAGTCCTTTAAGGTCGTGTACTATGAATTGTCCAAAACAAATCCATTTTGGCTTTAAAATGTGATTTTTAACAAGTCTCATGCTCAAAATGGCTTGGGCTTGGTTCCTTTAGTTTGTGTAGCTTTCTTATGTCCTATTATGACTATTGAAACTTGTGTATGGGGTCCAGGTATGGTGATTCACTATTTTAGTGTTCATTGTTCTATAAAGCTTATTTTCAATGATTTTTAAGCAAGAATTGGCCTAACTTAGGTAACCATTTTTACATGTTATCTATAGGCAATGTATGTACTCCTCACTATCTAACAACACTAGTCACACAAATCCCCAACAGTCTACAATAGAACACATATGGTCTTTAAGCATTCCTATATATGATTCGAGGGTCCATATCTGAACACAACAAAAAACATCACATATACTCATTGCCATCACATATACACGAATGCATATATGGCCATTTGACTTATATATGAAGATTTAGACAAGTATGGATATTTTAGAAACAACTCATTAATAGTGTGATTGGGGCTATGGTGCTTGTGTTTGTGTTTGTACTTTTCATTTTCTTTCTATTCTAAGCTAAGTCATACTAGCTTATAGCATACATATTAATAGTGTGTCATTTTCTTTATCTTCTCGACTATGAATTATGGAAAAACTTCTTTGAACCTTCTTCTTGATTGAATTATGGATAAACTTAATTCCTAGTTATATGGCCATTTGACTTATATATGAAAAAAAATTTACAGTAGTCTCCCTATAATATGGACTATCCACATGCACGAGGGCATGCATACTTGACCAATTTCAGCAAAATATAATCCCAACACACAAAACAGAATGTGCACAACTATAATTCAAGACACAATTTAAGAGAATCCAATATTAGTAAAAACAATAAGAAGCCCAAAAATTGTCCCAATTTCAGCAATATCAACAACAATTTGTTTAAATTTATGTTTATATTAAACAACAATTTGCCATTTATTTATTCGGTCAATAGAGTTTAACGTATAGCCAACTTATTTTAAAATATCACAAAATAACATTTCCACGGATAATAGAACGTATGTTTAAATTTATGTGTTGTCGACTATGCATGCATAAATAAATGGACGGACAAGTATTTATTTAACAAACTAAATTTATCCATTGCATCCCATAATATCATCACCTCACCATAAATTACAACCAAAATATATATGATATGATAACATTAATAATGTCTCTTATTTTAAATATTTTTTATTATATAAAATTATAAATTGACATTAATTTCTTTTATTTATACATTTTGAAACTTAAATTAAGAGAGGGCTTTGAGTATTGCAAGCTATATATTCTTCTTCTTCTTATCCCAAATTTAAGTCTTTTTATCACGATGATTATTTATTTATGAATTTAATTAGATTATATCAACAAAAATGGAGATATTATATTTTCCTTGTTTCCCCTTATATAAGTGAACATCAATATACTCGATCTAATTTGAGGATATTGTTAAATGATGATTTCTCAAACAATAAAAATGACACTCTTTTCTATATTACCAATGTGGATTACATTTTTTACTCAATTTCTCAAATAAATTTACAAATATTAGAAGGTTTAATTACAACATTGATTTTCACCTTACTTAGAATTTCATAAAATAATTCTTTTGTATGTCCACTTATATTTCCATTTGGACTATTTGATTTGCCTCTTATTTTATTCTCATTTTTTTAAAAAAAAAAAATTTTATGTGTGCAATCTTATTCTCCTCTACTTGTACACTAACTAACTTGGATTAATTCCATGCACATCTACTGCTTACAAATAGAATCTAATTTAGAAGGCATATGTTTAAATGTAATCTTAATGATAATAAAAAGAAATGATTGACATTATTTGTGATTTCTTATGAAACCTGTAATGGTGGTGATGGTGGTGGCGCTTGTGGCGGTGGCGTGGCGTTCGGCGCATTTGTGGTGGTGATGATGGTGGTGGCATGGCTTCCCTCTTCTCCTCTTCTCTTCTCCCCTTATCCCTCTTCTCCTCTTCTTTCTCTCCTTTTTTTTCTTACATTGCTCGAGCAAGAGTGATGAAGCGACATCTTGGTTTATTGAAATACATCGCATGATCGCCATCTGCGCGATCGCATGCGATCGCATGATTTTAATAACGACGATGGGCGTAATTAGCGTAGCCATGATGATGTTGAGAGAGTAATCGTCAAAAGAAATCGCGCCAGGTTTCACACCAAAATTTTAGGAGGAAAATCATATTGGCGTCGATCGTCGATCGCGATGCGTCACGGTGTTGAACTTACCTAGCGACTAGAATCCATAGTGGTCGCAGCAGAAGCGGTCGCTAGTACCATTATCCGCGACCAAATACAGCGGTCGCTGATATTATTGGTCGCAGATAGGCTTTTTTCTTGTAGTGTTGGAGAGCATATTCAGCTTCAGATGGAGTCAAACATTTCAGTAGTGGAGACAAGAAAGCCCTTAGGAAAAGATCCCCATCAATCAGAACAAAATTAGCACTCTTGTACTTGATTTTCTTGGCTAGCATCCTATCTGATGGTAAAACATCATCTGTCAGATACTCCAGATATGGGGTCAACCAGCAGTTGGTTCGGTAAATGTACATTACCGATTCATGATGAACACTAGGATGTTGTAAAATTTCTAAGTAAACTGACCCCTCAATGACGTTAACATCTGTAGTGGCTAATTTGGAGAGTGCATCAGCAATGGAATTGTTATTACGCTCGACTCCCTGAAACTCGTAGGATTAGAAATATTGAATTCGTTCTTTCAATTATGCCAAATACTTGATCATTCTTGGGCCTCGAGCTTCGTACTCCCCAGAGAATTGCTTAACGACTAACTGAGAATCACTGAAGATGA
The DNA here is from genome assembly GCA_020205615.1 of Panax quinquefolius. Taxonomy (NCBI): domain Eukaryota; kingdom Viridiplantae; phylum Streptophyta; class Magnoliopsida; order Apiales; family Araliaceae; genus Panax; species Panax quinquefolius. The sequence goes on from CM035165.1 coordinate 90,610,585, forward strand.
CTATTCTCTGCACTTCAAGACTCTTTGCTAGTCATAACCCTGCGAGTACCGCCTCATACTCAGCTTCGTTGTTCTTCGGTTTGAACTGAAATCTGATGGCCTGCTGTATCTTGAATCCCTCCGGACTCGTCAGAATAATCCCTGATCCACTGACGTCCGTAGTAGAAGACCCATCTGCATACAACGTCCACGAACTCTGCTTCTGCTGAAGAACTGCAACTACTCTGTCAGATCCTTCAGCTTCTGCCACAACTTCATCAGCTTTAGAAAACGAGCATTCAACTACAAAATCAGCCAAGGCTTGCCCTTTGATGGCGGTTCAGGGATGATATTCAATGAAAAATTGGGACAACTCCATCGTCCATGCAGCTAATCTCCCCGATACCTCAGGTTTGCCCATAATCTTCTTCAAAGGCTGATCTGTGTATATTATTACCAATCTACCCTGGAAGTATTGCCTAAGCTTTCGACTAGCAGTTATTAAAGAAAAGGCAAACTTTTCAATGTTTGGGTACCTTGTTTCAGCATCCCGAAGGACATGGCTTACATAATAAACCGGGTGCTACTTACCCCCAACTTCACGCACCAAAACTGCTCCTACTGCCAACGAACTAGCTGCTAAGTACAAATATAGAGGCTCAGCAGGAGCGGGCTTCACCAACAAAGGCACTGAAGATAAGTAGGACTTGATGCTCTGAAAGGCGTCCTCACACTTCGAAGTCCATTGGAACGTCTTTGTATTCTTTGGCCCTTTCAACGTATCAAAAAACGGAAAACATCTTTCTGCCGACTTAGACATGAACCTCCTTAAAGCTGCAATCCTTCTAGTTAGACGTTGAACATCTTTAAATGACTGAGGAGTCTTCATGCTCAGGATCGCTTGAATCTTCTCTGGATTGGCTTCAATTCCTCTTTGACTGATAAGATAACCCAGAAACTTGCCAGCCCCTAGACCGAAGGTGCACTTAGTGGGATTTAGTCTCAAGTTGTGATAGCGAATTATCTGAAAGCATTCTTCTAAATCATCCAAATGTTTACGTACCAACATGATTTTAACAATCATGTCATCCACGTACACCTCCATATTCTTACCCAATTGGTATCTGAAGACGTTGTTCATCATCCTCTGGTATGTGGCCCCGGCATTGATGATGTGAGACCCCAGATTTTATCAATAAAGATTTAAATTTTGTCGAAATAATTTTTAATATTATGGTGTGAATTTGAGATAATATTATAGTTGTGGGTAGTATTTATAAATTTTTCAAAGTATGCAAGTGGTTATATTATACTCGATTGATCGGGGAATATTCGGTTTAGCGAAAATATTCGTATAACTACTCAATCATTGGTGACCCCACAATGTAATTATTGTCGGATTGAGAAAGCGACAAAAATATTTTATTGAAATAACGACGGAAGTTTTACCGTTGACATGTTGTTGAACTACGGTAGAGTAAAAGTAAAAGAATACGATGTCGTGTGGTTGCGTAGTACCTGTGCGGTATTGATTATTGATGCTTATGTGAGAAGTCACTCGGTTTGATTCCATTATTGTCGATTAATAATATGAATTATTATAGCGATAATGACATTTTGTTTTATTCAGTATTATTAACGTAATAAAAGCGAAATATCTTTTATATAAAATGAATACTTTATTAAAGTTATTCTATAAATAGAATATATTATATTTTATTATGCATAGTGTTGCATAGTGTTTTGCATAGTGTTTTGCATAGTATTGCATAGTGTTTGCATAGTAAAATGTTTTTATATAAATAGAATATATGATATTTTATTTAAAAGATTTTGCTTTAAATATGGACCGTCAGATTAAAGTAAATCAATCTGGACCGTTCATGGATTAATTACTATGCATTCTATTTTCCTATAAATAGAAGCTCATTCCTTCATTATTTTTTTACTTAATTCACTTTGAAACTCTCTAGAGAGAAATTATAGAGAGAAGCTATAGAGAGAAAATCTATAGAGAGAAAGAAGAAAAGTATTCTGCTACTTCACTTTTCCAATATTCAGTTCTTCTAAGGTAAGGGGTATTATTTGTTGTACCCATAAGGGATATTATTCGTTTGTATTCATGAAGAGAACCTCTGTTATTCCATTCATTATTATTCATTGTTGAATAACTTGTAAAAGTGGTATACCCTATACATAACTTTGTATATGCGATATACCCTATACTTGGTGAAATCCTTATGTTATTCCATCCTTATTTATTACATTGGAATAACTTTGTATACTGTGAATCCCCTATACTTGGTGATCTTCTTACGTTATTCCATTCTTTATTATTACGTTGGAATATCCATGCATGTGTGTTTTACACGGACACGGTTCCATTGTTTATTATTCGCATTTATTATTACATTGGAATATCACATGCGTGTTTTTTACGGACTGGTTCCATTGTTTATTATTCAAAGCATTTATTATTACGTTGGATCATCCTGCTTGCGATTGTGAATTTCACACGACTGGTTCCGTTATTATTATTACATTGGAATAACACAATCATGGCAATCTTAGGATGCATGGTGATTTCTTTTGTTATTCCATTCTTTATTATACCCAGTTGGTTAAAACTTTGACTTCTATACTCCATGAAATTAGTAGAATATCCTTGATATTTGCGTTTCATCCAGTATCTTTTCATGGAAATATTCTTCTGATCATTCTTGAATTTTACTCTACAAAACAGTATCTTGTTGACAATTTGGGACGTTACTAATTCCTGGATAAAATAATTCTTGAACTTGTTTTATTGAATTATTATGTCATTGTCATCATCCTCATGATATATTATGTTATCTTTGGCTTACGTGCATAGATGAACTTAGTATGATTATGACCATGGCTTGTTATAAATGATGTGATAAAAGTCCTCAGTGGCCTGTAATGCAGTGATGGATAGTTTTTGGTATGATTATGACCAGGGGTGATTCGGTATAGTCATGACCATTGATAATTTGATGAAAATCTTTGACCGTGGTACAGGGATGATTAGATGTGGTGGTTTATTTATTAAGCTGAGTCTCAGCGATAAAAATTGATGAAAACCTTTTAAAACCTAAAAGATAGTAGATTTTATTCTCTACTTGACTCTTTTAATGGATTGCATATTCACCGCAGCTTAAACTGGTTGTCTATTGTATTTTATCAGTTTAACACTGTTGAAGGCTAATGATAATTTATTCTCGCATTATCTTAGTCATAATATTTCTTCTTTGGGCTAGTTGAGCTCACCCTTTCTTTCACTATATTCTCTGTGAAATGAGAACATAGCCGGGACGAGTCGGGGAACGGAGTAATGGTGCGAGAGGATAGCATTAGTAGTCCTCACTATTACGTGAAATAGTGTGATAATAGTTGTAATGAGGACTCCTTTTGAGTTTGTATAATATCTAGTAGACAATATTTGTATTCAAACTCACAGTTTATCGTCGCATCTTGCATACCCACGCAGTTAGGTTAGTAAGTTGTATTTGAATTTATGTACCATGTAAGTGGCGACCCAAGATGGGTGACGTATACTAATTTTGGGGGCGACGGTTGGTATCGAGCTTAGGATATGATCCCTGCTAAGACGTGAGACTAGAACTAGGAGGGGAGAGATAGGGAATTACTTCGCTAGTATGACCTACCTAAGTTTATTTGGTATTTAATTGGTCGGTCAGAGTATAGGGATAATATGTGATATGTTAATTAACCCTTGTTTTGTGACAGTGTTTGAGAATGACATCTGAAAATGCTGAGATAAACAATGAAGCACATGAGAGTGTTGATTCATCTCAAACAAAAGGTAACGACCAACAACACGATAATAATCATACTGGTGGCAACGACTATCAGAACAATGATAACCATCGTGGGGGAAATTATCATACTAAGAATGGTAACCACTTCGGTGGTAATCATGGCAAAGATAATAGAAGTGGAAATTGCAAGAAGAGAAGGTCATTTAGCCCAATTTTGTTGTGCACCAAAGTCAAGTCTAGCTGGGACGGTGGCACCAAAGGTGGATATGGACAAAACAAAGTCGTTGGTTTTAGGAAGTGCATTTTTCATGACTTCTCAAAAAGCGAGTAAACCGAACGAAGTTAGCACGGGTTAGTTAATTATAAATTCGAAGTCTATACCTTATAAGATCTGGGTTCTACCAATTATTTTATCTCTCTTGCTTGCGTTCAACGTTTAAATTTGACTCAGGAGAAGTTAGACTTTGACTTATTGGTTGAAACTTCGTTAGTAGGAGCCTTCGTTGCGCTTACTATTTTTAAATCTTGTTTGATTCAAATAAACACTTTCACGCTTACTGTCGATCTTATCTTTTGAAAATACTTGCCTTTGATGTGATTTTAGGAATCAATTGGTTAACTACTCATCATGCTTTTCGTAAGGTTGTTAGCTTTATATTCATAACCAACTTATTGTGCGAATTCAAATAACCAAACTACTAAAGTCAATTATTGTCATATCAAGCCATAAGTAAAGAGCCCCGAACCTTTCGTTGTTGACTTCCTTGTGTGGAATGCAACCAAGCCGGACTTCACGTAGGCGACATCGTGAATGAAGATGGCAAGTTATATAGGTATCATTGTGAGGTGTTATCTAGGTTAAGGGATAGAAGTCACAGGTTGGTATCAATGTGACATACTATCCAAGTCTTGGAGGAGAGTCACAATTTTGAATGATATTTCTATTATTAATAAATTTCTGGCGTATTCTTGAAGACTTCTTAGCCTACTTAGAGCGTGAAATCAATTTTTGTATTGACCCCAAAGACAAAACCCATTTCTTAAACCCTCAAATATTTCTTCAACTAAAATGAGCAGCTTTACGTGTTTTATGATGAAAGTCATAATAAAAGCATTGGACTAATGAAAATCATGGGTATTCGTGGTATTAGTATGTGTTATGATGAGTTATGTTGGTTAGTATGTGAAAACATGAAAGTTTCTTAGAAATCACAAAGAGTTGAAAATCAGATTTTGGTGAAAAACGTAACATGAAATTCAATTGACCAAATCTCTTATTATATTTTGAATTTTTGAGTGTGGTCAAGTCCTAGAGTTAGATCTATGAGTTACCTAACTAATCCAAGTGGAATTACTGGAAAAGGTGTTGTAGATTTTTGTGTGGACTGATTTTAGCAAAGGAGTGCAAAGCTGCAAAAACCGAAAAAGCTGCTGCCATGATTTTAGAGGGGATGTTTCAGCAACTTAAATTATGAGAAAAATTCTGGCCTTTTGGGACATGAAGGTATATGGTATAAAGTACCTCCTGTCCAAAAATGAGCTCATTCTGACTTAAAATGAGCAAGTTATGACTATTTCAATATTTAGGTTTTTCCGATAAAAAACGCTATAACCGGAGTTCTATAACTCCGATGACCATGAAATTTAAACTGGAGGCTCACATTAACATGTGTAAGGACCTGCCAAGATTTGGAAATTTTTGGAGTTAAACTTGAGGTAGCAAATTTCTTAAGGAATTAATTAGAAATTGATTTTTGAAAAATAGTAAATGAATTTTAAAAATTCCGAGAAAAATATATTTTCATTATGGGACTATATTATGCTAAATCCCAGAAAAGAAATATTTTTGGGACTGATTTGGTATTTTCATGAAAATAGTTTAATTACTGAACATATGAGTTAAATATGTTATGTGAAGTAACAAAGTTGAAAATAGGATTTTATGGCTAGAGAATCCTATATAGAGTATATGCATATTTTTGAGAGATTTGATAATTGGTGATGATATCTTATGAGTATGGCATTTTTGAATGATTAAATGCATTATATGGTAAAGCGTAAACAATTAAGATAAATTGTTTATAAATTTAAGAAGTGATTAAAATATTGTTATAATATTAATGATATTAGATTATGAGATTATTAAGTGATTGATAACATGGGGATATTCTTGAATCTCGGATAAATTATATTATAAATGTTTAATATTTATCCTTTATCTCATTTGATTGATTCTTTATATCATTATCCTCACGCTTATATTATGTTGAAAGTCATCCGCATCTGTAGTGCATAGATGGACTTGGTATGATTATGACCGAGGATTGTTCGTTATAATCATAATCAGTAATTGAAAACACAATTATCTTTGGCCGTAGTGCATGGATAATTTGTGGTCGTGATACTAATGAATACACGATTATCTTTGGTAGTAGTGCATGGATAATTCGTGGTCGTGATACTAATGAATACACGATTATCTTTTGGCCAGTAGTGCATGGATAATTTGTGGTCGTGATACTAATGAATACACGATTATCTTTGGTCGTAGTGCATGGATAATTTGTGGTCGTGATACTAATGAATACACGATTATCTTCGCCATATAGTGCATGGATAATTTGTGGTCGTGATACTAATGAATACACGATTATCTTTGGGTCAGTAGTGCATGGATAATTTGTGGTCGTGATACTAATGAATACACGATTATCTTTGGTCAGTAGTGCATGGATAATTCGTGGTCGTGATACTAATGAATATCCTTGGCCTGTAGTGCAGGGATGATTCGATGATATGGATTAATTATTGAGCTGAGTCTCAGCAATGAAATATTAATTCATGGATGTGGTAAAAGTCATCTTTGGCCGTAGTGCATTGATAGACTTGGTATGATTATGACCACGGATTATTCGGTATAATCATGACCGTAATTAAAAACACGAATATCCTTGGCCAGTGGTGCATGGATAATTCGTGGTCGTGATACTATTAAGCTGCGTCTCAGCATTATTGGTTTTACAGTTGTATATCTTGGCCTGTAGTGCAAAGATGAATTGTTAATGAATATCTTTGGCCGGATTGCGAAGATGAATTTAAATGATAAAGGTATTCAAAGTATCCTCACCTCTTTATCATACCAGGTACGTACCCTAATTTCGAGGGCGAAATTCCATAAGGAGGGGAGATTGTGAGACCCCAGATTTTATCAATAAAGTTTTAAATTTTATCGAAATAATTTTTAATATTATGGTGTGAATTTGAGATAATATTATAGTTGTGGGTAGTATTTATAAATTTTGCAAAGTATGCAAGTGGTTATATTATATTCGATTGGGTGGGGAATATTCAGGTTTAGCGGGGAATATTCGCACAACTACTCAATCATTGGTGGACCCCTAGCGTAATTATTTTCGGATCGAGAAAACGATAAAAAATATTTTATTGAAATAACGACGGAAGTTTTACCGTTGATCTTGTTGAACTACTCGGTAGTAAAAGTACAAGAATACGTGTGGTTGGTAGCATAGTAGCATTACGGTATTGATTATTGATGCTTATGTGAGAAGTCACTCGGTTTGATTCCATTATTGTCGATTAATAATATGAATTATTATAACGATAATGACGTTTTGTTTTATTCAGTATTATTAACGTAATAAAATGTAAACATCTTTTTATATAAAATGTAATACTTTATTAAAGTTATTCTATAAATAGAATATATTATATTTTATTATATATAGTGTTGCATAGTGTTTTGCATATAGTGTTTTGCATAGTATTGCATAGTGTTTGCATAGTAAAATGTTTTTATATAAATAGAATATATGATATTTTATTTAAAAGATTTTGCTTTAAATATGGACCGTCGATTAAAGTAAATCAATGCAGATAGTTCATGGATTAATTACTATGCATTCTATTTTCCTATAAATAAGCTCATTCCTTCATTATTTTTCATTTAATTCATTTGAAACTCTAGAGAGAGAAATTATAGAGAGAAGCTATAGAGAAAATCTATAGAGAGAAAGAAGAAAAGTATTCTCGCTACTTCACTTTTGCAATATTCAGGTTTTCTAAGGTAAGGGTATTATTTGTTGTAATTCGTAAGAGATATTATTCGTTTGTATTCATGAAGGAACCTCTCGTTATTCCATTCATTATTATTACATTGAATAACTTTGTAAAAGTGGTATACCCTATACATAACCTTTGATATATGCAAAGATACCCTATACTTGGTGAAATCCTTATGTTATTCCATCCTTATTTATTCTGTTGGAATAACTTGTATCTGTGAATCCCCTTATACTTGGTGATCTTCTTCGTTATTCCATTCTTTATTATTCTCATTTGGAATATCACATGCGTGTGTTTTACACCGGACTGGTTCCATTGTTTATTATTTTCGCATTTATTATTATTTTGGAATATCCATGCGTGTGTTTTACATTGGACTCGGGTTCCATTGTTTATTATTCAAAGATTTATTATTCATTGGATCATCCGCGATTGTGAATTTCACCGACCTAGTTCCGTTATTATTATTACGTTGGAATAACTTTCTCATGCATCAATCTACCGCATGCATGGTGATTTCTTTTGTTATTCCATTCTTTATTATACCGGGTTGGTTAAAACTTTGACTTCTATACTCCATGAAATTAGTAGAATATCCTTGATATTTTGCGTTTCATCCAAAGATCTTTTCATGGAAATATTCTTCGATCATTCTTGAATTTTACTCTACAAAACAAAGTATCTTGTTGACAATTTGGACGTTATTAATTCTCGGATAAAATAATTCTTGAACTTGTTTTATTGAATTATTATGTCATTGTCATCATCCTCATGATATATTATGTTATCTTTCGCTTACGTGCATAGATGAACTTAGTATGATTATGACTAGGGATCATTCGGTAAGATAATCATGGCTTGTTATAAATGATGTGATAAAAGTCCTCGGTTATCTGTAATGCGTTGATGGATAGTTTTGGTATTATTATGACCCGGGGTGATTAAGATAGTCATGACCATTGATAATTTGATGAAAATCCTTGACCGTGGTACATGGATGATTAGATGTGGTGGTTTATTTATTAAATTTGAGTCTCGGCGATAAAAAATTGATGAAAACCTTTTAAAACCTAAAAGATAGTAGATTTTATTCTCTACTGACTCTTTTAATGGATCGTATATTCACACGCAGTTAAACTCAGCGGTTTTATCAGATTTTATCGCTTTAATCTCTTTGTTGAAGGCTAATGATAATTTATTCGCATTATCTTAGTCATAATATTTCATCGGGCTAGTTGAGCTCACCTTTTTTTTCATTATTCTCTTGAAATGAGAACATAGTTGGGACGAGTCTGGGAAGCGGAGTAATGGTCGAGGATAGCATTAGTAGTCCTCACTATTCGTGATAATAAGTAATGATAGGATAGTTTGTATAATATGTAATGCTTTTGACTCTTGAGTTTGTATAATATCTAGTAGACAATATTTGTATTCAAACTCACGCTTTATGTCGTATTGTACACCTACGTTAGGTTAGTAAGTTGATTTGAATTTATGTACCATGTAAGTGGCGACCCAAGATGGGTGACGATATCTAATTTTGGGGCCGCCACGATGAGGTCAAGGTCATTTTTGTAGGCATATACCAAACGATGCGTAATGAACGTCATCTTGGATATCCTCTTTACTCATGGAAATGATGATACCCAGAGAATGCGTCCATGAAACTTAACAAAGCATACCCAAGTGGCATCGATGAGTTGGTCGATGGGGCGTGTAGAAATCCTTTGGACAAGCTTTATTCAGATCGGTATATAGTCGATGCGCATCGCCATTTACCGCTCTATTTCGGACCAAGACCACATTTGCCACCCACTGCGGGTAGTCGATCTCAAAAAATGAAGTCAGCTGCCAACAATTTTGCAATCTCTTCATCGATGATCCGCTGACATTCAGGTGCAAAGATCCTCCTCTTCTGTCGAACTGGTTTCTTTGACGGGTCCACTTCCAACCGATGCTCAACAATATCCCTGCTTACTCCCGGCATATCCTGAGGTTCCCATGCGAAGATATCAACATAGCATCGCAGGAGCTCCATGAGGTTCGTCCGGAGAGGTTCCGGCAGACCCGAATCTATTTTGACTGTCTTGTTTACCTTGCCCGGGATGAGCTCTATCTCCTCTGTTTCTTCAGCTGGCATGACCAATGGTTCGGAACTACTCTCAGTGAAGGGTTCAATCTCTATCGCCATGGTCTGTTTTTGCTTCGATACCCCCACTCCCGAAGTGATCACAGCATTTCTATAACACCTTCTGGCCAGATCCAAATCTTCTTTCACCTCACCAACCCCATGAGCCGTAGGAAATTTAATTTTGAAATGAGGGATTGAGGTCACAGCTTGTAAAGCAATTAAAGTAGGCCTTCCCAAAATAGCATTATAAGCAGAATCTACATGTACAATATAAAATTTACAAATAATTTCTACCTGCTGAGGGGTCGTTCCGAAGATGACCGGTAGTTCAATGGTTCCAGCCACCTTGACCGGATCGTTACTAAAACCGTACAAAGGAGCCTCCTGCCCTATCTCCATCTTCCACCCGTCTAGGTGCATCCTCTGATAAGCGTGGGCATACAGAATATCTACAGAAGACCCATTATCTACCATCATTCGCTTCATATCCACCGAACCCACTTGCGCAGTCAGTACCAATGATCCCTCATGTGGTTCGATGATTTCCGAATGGTAATCCTCGTCAGTAAAGGAGATTATCGTATTTCGGATAAGGTCTATCGGTCGAGGAGGGTACCGCCATCGACATGACCGAATCCAAGTGACTTCTTGCGCTTTTTCCAACAAGTTTACCAAAAGTACCCTAGTGATGACATCTATCACATGCCTCAGAGGCTATCCCGGCCGATAACGCGCTTCTTGAATCGGGTTGAGTTGATTTGAACAGTCCTCCGTCTCTGCTTTGTTGATTAGTTCTGGCAGCCACATACTGAACTAAGCCCCACCTTGTACCTTTCTTTCAATGAAATCTTTCAAACTAGCACAGTTGTTCGAATCGTGACCCGAAGCTTGATGGTAATCACAATACTTATGAGAATTCCCTTTTCCAGGCTTAATGTTATCTCGAGGTGGCTCGAAGATAGGTTGATTCTTAATCTGATCCAAGATAACAGCCCTGTCTGTGTTGAGTGTTGTGTACGTCCTATTCACTCTCTGGGTGGGAGCGGACGAACGTCCTCCACCATGTCTCCAATTGTTGTATCTCTTCGACCCGCCTTCATAGCGGTCTTTATTCCCTTCATTCTTCTTCTGGTCCCTATCGGTTTTGTCTCGATCTGTCTCCTTAAGCCGGTCTGAAGAAGGACGTTTAAGGCTGTTCATGGCTTCCTCTACCACGATATAGCCTTCAGCTTTGTCGAAGGCTTCAGCGAGACTCTTCGGGTGGTGAAACATTAACTTCTTTACCAACTTCTCTGATTTAACCAAATCTAACCCATTCTGAAATAGTTCAACAATACCAGATCGTTCAGGTCTATCACTTGGCCGATCGCTTCACCTGAATCGCTTCACATATCGCCCAAAGACTCATTTGAATCTTGTCGAACCTGAGCCAACGAACCAGTTGGTTTTCCCCTTCTTTTGTTGCTCCCGGAGCGAGTATGAAATTTACTGCACATGTCTGCCCAAGATGAAATTGAATCCGAGGGCAAAGTCTCCATCCACTGTCGGGCATCCTTTCTGAGCGTTGTAACAAAAGTATGACACTTAGCAGCATCGCTAAAGTCATAATAATCCATCAGTCGGTCGAACGCCTGACTGTGGTCGTAGGGATCCCCCGATCCATCATAACTTTCAATGTGGGGCAATTTCTTGGTGAGGTCAGCTTTCTCTTTTAGAATCTCCACGAAAAAAGGGGATGCCTTCTTTCCTGAAGTATCTTTTATTTTTTGTACTTCGGCAAGCTGCTTCCGAAGTTCCTTTAATACTTTAACCAGATACTCCACACCTTCTGGTTGAGATGACGCTTCTTTTTCCGGTGACTCCTTCTTCTTCTGAGCGGATTGGTTTCTTACAACAGAACCTTCAACTTTAGAGGGGCTTTTCCGATGACGAGCGTTCACAGGGTGGTGTATCCTTAGTGGACTCTCGAGAGTATGACCTCTAGATATACTTCGTCTCTGAATTCGGGCGCTATGGTGAGAATGCGCAACAACAAGTGCCTTCTTTGTACTCTCAGGAGTGCGATATCTGGATCGACCTCTTCGTTCGCTTTGACCCTGTTCCTTAGAATCGACAGGGTGATATGCCCTCTTCGATCTTTGAGGAGTAGGGCTTCGGGATCTTCTTCTTTCTCGAAGTTTGGCCCGAGACTCTCGGCCCCGAATGAGCGGTGTTCTTTCCCACTTCGATGCCCTCGCTCTTCGAACTGAACATAACTGAACTCTTTGTCCCTCAACTCTGCCATTCGAGCCATCTGCTCAGCTATATCCTGTCGCTGCTTCATAAGTACTTCCATAGTTTTATCTGTTTCATCTGCCATCTTAGCCAATCGCGAGGCCTTTGCGTCTTGGTCATCTCGGTATCGAGTTCTGGGCGAGGTGCCTTCTACTCGTTTTCGACTATGGCCAGACTCCTTCTCTGTCGTGAAAACTAGCTTACGCTTAGCTTTGCGCACCGCCTTCGACCGAGAATCATCAGGTGAACGTTTGGACGTTGTGCTGGCGTGAACACTTATTGTAGGTCCCAAACGATCTTTGGCAGACACTCGTGGTGCTGATTCACTGACAACCATCGGCTACCCTTCGGGTGTAGGTGTTCTACTCTTCACCATGAATACTGACGTAGAACAAACACAGTCTGTGATTGAAAAATACTCAGGACACTAGAACTCAGCCCTCCTTCTAGCGCCAATGTTAACGCCAAGATCTACTCCGACGTCCCAATCACGTAAAATGCCCTGATCCTGCACGGTAAACACGATAAATACCACAAGCTTCGAAATTTACCGGATCACGGAGGGATAATTCAAAGCGTGAGAGTGAAGATATATCGTGTTCACAAGGTTAACAATGGAGGATGTAATGTCTAGTGTCTTGAGAGAGATAATAATTTCGCCAGTGTATATGTGAATATGAATGTGAACGCATTGTTGTGAAGACTTGGTTGATAGGTGATACTCTCTTTTCCCGTTTCACACCACCCATCACCTCCGATACACACCCCGCGTGATCCGATGGTTCTATCGGTGTGTATGATTCACCCACTACTCGACCTCTGCTTTTCACCGTCGATCGTCAACCGGATCCCATCCACATTAATGCGTGGCAAGAATAAAGAATCAACCATCATGTTTTTTCATCATTACAAGTCAAAGTAATAGATATTAAAAGATCTAATGGGTTAGCCCCATGAACCGACCCGGTTTCATTGGATTTAATAGAAGTGATATGATGACTAGGCCCAATGACTTTCAAGGTTCAATAATAAAGGACCAATAGATTAATTAAATAAGTAAGCCCAATTTACTCTGGCCCAAAGAGGGGAAATATCATGACCCAACAAAACTGTTTTTGGGGGCTATTCTTGAGCCAAAATTTATGAGGGTATAGAACTGAAAATTTTAGTTTTGTAATGGTGGGTTGTGCTCCTATGAGTTATGGAAATAATCCAATTGGAATGAATCAAAAAGGAGCTAAAAAGAAATTATAGTAAAGAATTTTAGTAAAATATATTAGAAACCAAAAAATTGTGGACTGCTGACCCTAAGGACAAATTCGGGGCAAGCTAGACTTTCCAGAAAATTATGGGCTTTTGGGGATGTGTAGTACACTGAGTAAGCTTTCCATAAACTCCAGAACGGACTGATTCCGACTTCGGAGCAAGGAGTTATGACAGTTCAAAGTAGTCGTGCCGAATCTGCCAAAATTCTGGAAAACAGATTCGAAGCAGCCCTTGGACGAATTTTCTGGAATTCTGTGTTTAGAATTTGAAAATGGTCAAAGAATAAAAGTTGTAGTCACGGAAGTTAGCTTCGCGTGGGTTCAAGAATCGCTCAAAAATGTTTTGAAACGAAGAAGTTATGACTGTTTTAGCGCAACATGGTCAACCTGGAAAACAATTAAAAATTGTTATGACAGAGCATTTTTGGAGCTTTGTTTGGACTGTTTAAAGTTTCTGAAATGGGTGGCTTATATTTTCTAAATATAGTCTACTAGGGTGTTTTCAATATATCAAAAATTGGTTGCAATCCGAACTACGAGCGAAAAGTTAAAAATGCGCAAACTAAGCATTTCGTTATGGAGGGCAGCAACCCAGCTGGGCACGCGAGGCCCAGCAAAGCGCACGCCATGCGGCGTTGTGTTGGGTAGTTCACCCAACTGATTTTTGGCTCGTGGTTTTGATAGTCTGGGTTGCTTGTAATGCTTGGATTATAATTTTTATAATTAGATGGATATACTACCTAAAACATATCCAAAATTTAAAACATATGAACGAGTGGTTTAAAAGATATAACATCACAAACGAGTGTCAAAGCAAGGGGACCGACCGTAACGCCGAGTCGGCTAAGCTAATGCTTGAGGCCACGCGAGGCCCATTTGCTAACAACGTTGTCTTTGTTTGGCCGATTGATTCCACGACGCGATTCTTGGTTGGCGTTAATGATTTGGCATGTAGCAAGACACCTAATTAAAGTAAAATGTAATATAACAACTTTATGTCATGAAAACTCATTTTGAGCGCAAGAAAACAATAAACATGTAATGTAAACATAAGTTTACATGTTTACGCAAACGTAAGTTTCGAGAAATAATATGCAAAATGGGTATAAAGCTAAATGAAATGCACGTAAACCGTTTAAAATTATATTGGACATAAAACTGTTAAAACGAAGGTGTACAGAGTTAAACGGAGATTTTGAACACAAAATTACATAATGTTATATGTATGAATTTAAAGTACAAGTTTAATGTAAGTTATTCAGCGGAATAAATGCAATTACAAATAAAGCGAAGCATTCACGTGCGACGTGGTGATAACGTGATTTAACACTTAACTATCGGAAAGGTATGAAAATTACCAAAATTAAAGAAATGATGTAGTAAGCCATGTTTGTGCAAAGAAAACTATTCATAAACCATATGGTTCCAAATTTACTATAAAAGAGGAATATTCTTAAAAAATAGAATATAAGTGGTTTATGTTTCGAGATGTAAAGTATTTATACACTAAAGTCCTGTGAGAACCTTATTATGCATAAAAAGGTTAAAACGAACAAAGTTTCTAAAGAAACCGAGAATGGTTATAAGACAAGAATAAAAGATTATAGGTTCTCGTAACTAATGATCATGACTTATATGATTATTTAATATGCACAGGACATGTGACATAATTGGTTATCTAATATGCATGTATGTGAACACGATTGTGTAGGATTCGTAAGGAGAAGTTAAATTAACTATAACGGTAGTCCTCAATCAAGGCAAGTTTTTCAGTTCTATTATGTTTGTGGATTAAATGTGATTATGTGGTGAGTTATATATCATGCCTTATGAATTGTTAAAGTCAAAAAATATGATGTTGTTAATTGAGTTATGGAACTCAATTTATATGTGATGTGATAGCACACGTTGTATGTTGTAACTTAATAAGTTAGAAATGTATAATGCATGAATGTATGCATTGCAAGGAATTATTGATGAATGTAGGATATGCATAGTAAAAGAAATATGGTGCATATTGATTTTTATGCTATGTGAAACATGATAGACTGTTAAATTTGCTGCGCTGTCGAGCTCAATCTTGCAAACACAAATTTTTTGCAGGTTAATGATGTTATGCAATATTACTTGCTATACTTGGATGATGAAGATTGAACAATGACGAAATGAATACATTTTCTTAAATTAGAAATTGTATAAAGCTATGATTGATGGTTTTGTTATTTATAACTGGCGGTTAATATAGTTTAAAATATTCTACTAAGAATATTTGCTTCTAGATAAATTGTAATGAATATTTTATAAAATAAAGTGATATAGTAACATTACTATATAAGAAAGAATTTTATTGTGGATTGAGTTGTATAAATATATGTATATAATTCTAGTTAAATAAATCATATAATAGATATGATTTCAGTATAAAGAAGAATCGTAAAGGTTGCGATTCAGGGAATGAATGAATGGAAAGAAAGAAAAAAAATTTTATTCCGCATTTTTAGCTATTTTAACCTTAAATAATGTTTTAAAGCTATAACAAGGTAGTATTAACGCACAAGATCGGGAAGGGAAATGGTCCCGATTTTGGGGTCGTCACATAAATTAATAAAAGTGAATATTATTCTAAGGAAGTTATTTTGTTGACAGAAAATATTTTATATTTAATGTTGTAGAAGACTCAGAATTGAGTATGGAAGAAAGAAATATTGAATGTGAATAATGTAGATGATGAACTATGGACGGAGACAAGTTTCCCTAACTTGTACAAATTATTAATTATTGTGTGCTAGTTTTCTTAAATTTTTGCAGGTTTCCTCACTTTGAGCAATTTCTTTAACTTGTAGTAAGATTGTTATTATTGCAAGTTCTAAACTTACGAAATTTTTTAATAACTGTGCAAGTTTCGGCACCTACATGCATTTGAATTTTTTTTATTAGCTAAACTTATGTTCATTGTTATGTAATATCAAACTACTCAATATGTTGATCATGAATATTATTTTAAGAGTGAATGTCATTTGTTTTTTTTACTACTCTGTTGTGAAAGTAGTTAAGACTACGGAAGAACAACCTCATAATATAAGGCCATATTTATGGAAAGTTTTGAAGTCTATGTGACTATTAACCACTTATGGATAGTCAAAAATTTATATAACTGTGGGGACTTTTGGGCTATATAATGTCAACTTAACTCTTTTAGTTTTGGCATAATTAAAAGATTTGACAATTTTGTGGCTATTAACTTTTATAAAAGAGTTCAATTTCTCATGACCATGTACAGAATTAAGAGCAATTATGACTGTTGAATTATGTATGATGTGTTCATGGTCCTCATGACCATGTATAACAATCAAAGCAATTATGACTGTTGAAATCTGTATGATGAGTTCATGGTCCTCAAGACTATTGGTAAAAGTTTTCAGTTGTGTGACTGTTAAATAATTATTGTCCATATAATGCCGATTTGGAGATTATATAGCCAGGCCATATATTGTCATGGTGAGGCTTTAGCTTGTAAGATTGTTAGGTTACGCTCTGTGGGAAAAGAAATCGCGCCTTGCTAGTTTAGGATTTCGTGTTGGCTGAGGAGGAGAGAAATCCACGAAGAGCACGAAATTGATTGATTGATTGAAGAGGGGAGAACGACATATGGGCGATTACTCCAATGACGCGTGACAGAACCCCTAGAATTCAGAAACCTTATTAGGGTTATTGGAATTCTAAGAGTCTTCTTCTTGAGTCCTTCCACTCCTAGAATCCAGAAACCTTATTAGGGTTATTGGGATTCCAAGAGTCTTTCTGAGTGCTGAGAGAGAATGTCTAAGTCCTTTGATCGTCCAAGAGTCCAAGTCCTGAGTCTCCAGAGAGGTCCCTTCTTTCATAGAATGGAAGGGGTATTTATAGAGCTTCTTGGAATTTAAGTAATCACATGCTAGGCACATGTCTTCAGGAAAATTCCAAAAATACCCTTTAGTCATTAGAATAATGCCCATATTGCCATGTCCTTCTAGCCACCAATCCAATCCCTCAATCAATTCCCAAAATGAGCCGCCTCCACGAGCCTTCTGCCTCGGGACCCGTGGAGGCTTCTCCCGGGTCTAGCCCCTTTATTTCTGACTTATCCGTCTTCATTTAATTAGGTTATGTGAACCCTAATTTGCACATTTAATGAGGTCATGGAACCCTAATTGTGCATTTAAATTAATTAGGTCATGTGAACCCTAATTTTGCACCTGGGCCCACATTTGCCCCCTGCGCGAGAGTCGCATTCCCAAATAGGCGATCACGTAAGAATATTTTAAGCCTTTGAACGATTTTGCGGGAATTCACTTTACAAGTCTTGAAGATAATGGTCCTAGTAGAGGGAACCCCTAAGGAGCCAAACCCTTAGGGTTAAATGTGACGCCCCCAAAACAGGCATACGTCACCCATCTTGGGTCGCCACTTACATGGTATGTAATACAAATACAATATTAAATATACAACATGAGCTGTGAGTTTGAATACAAATATTGTCTACTAGAGAGTATACAAACTCAAAAAGGAGTCCTCATTACTATTATTATCACAATATTTCACAGAATAGTAAAGACTACTAATGCAAACATCTAGGACCATCACTCTGTTCCTCGACTAGTCCCAGCTACGTTCTCATTTCCTGAAGAGAACAGTGAAAGAAAGGTGAGCTCAACTAGCCTTAAAGAAGAAATATTATGACTAAGATAATGCAGAATAAATTATCATTAGCCTTCAACAGTATAACAACTGATAGAATATAATAGACAACAAGTTTTAGATCAAAAACTGCAGCGGAATAAGCAATCCATTAGAAGAGTCAAGTAAAATATAAAATCTACTATCTTCTATGATTTAAAAAGTTTTTCACCAACTTTATCGTTGAGACTAAGCTTAATAAATAATCCACATCATTAACTAATCCTTGCACTACAGGCCAAGGATATTTTTAGTATCACGACCACAAATTATCCATGCACTACAGGCCAAAGATAATCGTGTTTTCATCAACGGTCCTGATCATGCCATAAAACAATTCATCTTTGCACCCTTGGCCAAAGAGAATCCATAGCCATAATCATACCAAAAACTGTCCATCAATGCACTACGGGCCAATGAGGACTTTTACTACATCATTTGTAACATTACGGTCATGATTACACCGAATAATCCCTGGTCATAATCATACCAAGTCCATCTACGCACTATGTGCCACAGATGACTTTCAACAAAATATAAACATGAGGATGATGACAATGATATAAGAATTCAATAAAAACAAATTCAAGAATTAATTTATCCAGGAACTAATAATTTCCAAAATGTCAACATGATACTGCTTTGTAGAGTAAAATTCAAGAATGCTCAAAAGAATATTTCTATGAAAAGATACTGGATGAAGCGCAAATATCAAGGATATTCCACTAATTTCATGGAGTATAGAAGTCAAAACTTTAACCAACTGAGTATAATAAAGAATGGAATAACAAAAGAAATCACCATGCATGCGATAGATCGCATATGTAGGTTATTCCAATGTAATAATAAATAACGGAATCAGTCCGGTAAAATGCATGCATGGGATATTCTAACGAGTAATAATAAAAGATTTTAACTCAGTCCGGCGTGAGAACGCATGCATGTGATATTCCAACAGATTGATAAATAATGGAACCAGTCCCACGTAAACACACGTACATGTGATGTTCCAATGTAACGATAAAGAATGGAATAATGTAAGTTCTCTTTATGGATAAGAAAGAAATAATACTCTACCTTAGAAGAAACTGGATATAGAAGTAGTGAAATAATGTAATAATTTTCTTCTTTCTCTCTATAATTTTCTCTATAATAATTGCTCTATAGCTTTAGTGAATTGGTGAGAAATGAAGGAAGAATGAGCTTTCATTTATAGGAAAATATAGTTTCGATAATTGCACGCTTTGGGGCTCAAAATATTATAGTATAATACCTTCCTCTTTTTCTTCACTTTTAATTTAGTCCTGCAAGTATTATTAAACTTGCACCAACTCCCCTAACAGTAAATAATGTGAATCAATAGAAAATCATGTGATAAAAACAATTACAGTATAGTACCTCCATCTATACCTCCATTTTTAACTTAGTCATGCAAGTATTATCAATCTTGCACCAACTCTCCTAATAGTAACAAGAATGTGAATCAATAGTACACACATGTGAACAAATATTTATAATCATGTGAATTAATAGCAATTAATTGCTCATTTATCCGGTTAAATACCCGATTGGTCAATATAACCTCCAGACATCAATTATTATCGAAATAAATGTCAATTTTCACTAACACAAATAATTCCAACACAATGAAACTATTTTTATCAACAATATAAATTTTGAAATTTTGAAGTTTGACTTTTTCCGAAAAAGTCAACTGTTGACTTTTTGTCCAAATAGTGAATCCCGAAAAATTTTGTGTTTATAGACTATTTTTACTAATTTCATCGTTCCGGACTCAAATATCACGTCCGCATCTCCAAATTCAACTCCGAACACAACTTCAATTTTAATAACATTCATTATTAATATTATAACTCACAATATTTAACAACCAGGTCGTTCCCAGGAAAGAGGGGGCTTTCCAATAAGGATTTCTCCCTATTGGCGTGCAATTAGGTGACCAAACCTCTCCTTGACAGAACTTCTAGACATTGTAAATATTGCAATTTAATAATATGAATAAATTTGTCGTCTCAATTATTGAATTAATAAAATAATATATTATGCAGATGATATTGTGATAATAATCGAATCAATAATATGAGAGATATGATGCAACAATTACTGTAGCAATAATTGAGTATAACTAAGTGACTTCTCACGTAAGCATTAATAATCAATACAAGCTCTTTGTGCAACCACGCCAGACATCGCACTTTTACTACCGGGTAGTTCAACAAAGATAACTGTAAAACCTCCGTCGTTATTTTCATAAAGTATTTTTGTCGTTTTCTTAATCCGATAATAATTCCATTAATGGGGTCCACTAATGATTTGACCGTCGCATTTAATATTCCCCGACAAAAAGAATATTCCCCACCAATCGAATATTATATAACAACTCATGCAGACTTTTGCAAAATTTATAAATATAA
Organism: Panax quinquefolius; assembly: GCA_020205615.1. Classification (NCBI taxonomy): domain Eukaryota; kingdom Viridiplantae; phylum Streptophyta; class Magnoliopsida; order Apiales; family Araliaceae; genus Panax; species Panax quinquefolius. Next base: position 90,631,265 of record CM035165.1, read on the forward strand.
CCCACAACTATAACATTATATCAAATCCATACCATAATATTTAAAAATTATTTTGAGAAAATTAAATATTTATTCATAAAACTGGGTCTCACATTAAACCCTGGGGGAGGCAAAACCTAGCAGTTTCTACCTGGACCTATTGGGAATTCCTCCAAAAATATTTCCATAGCTTGCCAAAGATTTATTTCTTTATTTTTTCCCGAACAAGAGAAATGATCAAATAAAATTAAATTTAATAAAATCTTTCTTTTGGTAAATCGATTTTTTCCCTTTTACCAAATCAGCTCTTAATTAATTTTATTTTTTGAAAATAAAATCAAATTTTAATCTTATTTTGGAAATAAAATCAAAGCTTTTTTGTTTTGAAAATAAATCAAATCTTTCTTTATTTTGGAAATAAACCAAATCTTTCTTTATGTGAAAGCAAAAAAGATTTTATATATATATATATATATATATATATATATATATATATATTATCATCTATATATATAAATAATCCATTTTCAACAATTACCCATTGTTGGGAATAAAATTAAATCTTCTTTATATTTAGCAAATAATATCTTTAATATATTTCTATTTAGAAATAAATTCAAAGATACTTATCTTTTGGAAATCAGCTTGAATCCTTCCCTTAATGAAAAAAGAGTGATTACTTCCTTTTCCGTTGTAAGCATACTTTGGGGGCTATACAGTATTCATATGTATGCATTGCCCAAGCCATTCACGCCTCCTTGTTTATCTTGCTTCATTTTGGATTTTCTTTCTTCCTACGAGCAAGGAAGATCCTCAAGGGAGCAGCAAGAAGACATTCCTCAATTCGAGCGAGAGGTAACAAAGAGAATTTCTTCCTATAGGGCCGAACCCTAGGGGATGAACCTTATAGGGTCGAACCCTATGGGGAACGTCCGAGCCTTAGAGCTTCATTCCTTCTTCTATTTTTCTTGACTTGCTTCCTCTATTTCTTTTTTTATTATTTCAGGCAATTGTAGTCTTTCTGTGCTTCCGAGCCCCATCACCTTAATCACATCTTGGTTTTTTCCCTCGAAATTCATCAGAAGAAGGCTAAAATTTTCGCGGCGAAGGAACACTCGTTCCAAGCAGTTGATTGGTGGAGCAATAGGACCTCATCAAAGGAATGAAGAGAGGGAACACTCTCCAATCTTTCTTGTCTTCCGAGCCCCATTACCTTGATTACATCTCGGTTTTTTCCTTCGGATAATAAAGAAAGACTTGACGTTTTGTCCACGAAGGAAGAAAAATGCTCTACATGCAAGCGTTGAAACCGCCCAGATGGCCAAACCCTAGGGGCGAACCCTAAGAGGCCGAACCCTAGCCGCTAACTTATGGAAAATCCGTGTTTTGGGCAAAAAAATGAAGTTCGGGACGAGCAGTTACTATTTGTAGCGTAACTTTTGATCCGTTTGGAGTTTTGGGGCCCGTAATATATCAAAACGACCGTATCGACGAGCTCTACAAAAGTCATTGCTAATCCATGAAATATGCCATTATAAGACCAAAAAAGGCTTCGAATGATGCCTTTTGGATGTCCGAAGTATTTTTAAAATTTTTTGGGAAATTGTTTCTTGCATAATTATGATTCCTAACTCCTCCTAACATTGTTTGTTCTTCTTTTCAAGTGTTTTTAGGCTTAAATCTCAGACTTTCCTCTTTGCCATAGTGAGCACTTCAAGTTCAAATGCCTCATTTCCTTGTTCTTTAGATCCCTTATGCTGAATTCTTTTTTCTTGCAGGCCCTCCCCATTGAACATTCTGCATACTTGGGAACAACCAAGGAGGCCCCATTTCTCAATGATTGGGAAAGGGCTCCCCTCCTTTGGTATTTTCGTCGTCTTTTGGAAGCAAGTCCAAACTTATGACCGTACAACTTTTCCTCCACCATAGAAGGAAGGCTTGTTTCTATATATATCCAACGGCTTGTGGAAGTTGGGGTGACTTTCCCGATTCTGATCGCATTCTCATTCACTTCTTGTCTTATTCATCTAACCACATTCAGGAATGGCAGCATTGGACCGGAGAAATACTTGAGAATGCTGATTATGTGGATATACTAAAGAGAAGGCTAACATTCTTCGTTGCATCCAACTATGCAGGGACCTTTGTATCCAACAGGACCATGGTGCTCCTCTACATGCATATTCATCACTTCTTGGGGGGAATGCACCTCTACTCTGGAGGATGTATATCTCATCTATCAGTAAGCATTTTTTTCCCTGCGCGTGAGTCATGCCTTTGGTGAGATGATCGCGCAAAGAATTATAAGTGTTGAAGTCTTAATTCCACTGTCTGAACACTTTGTGGGGCTTGATGTTTTGTAAGCCTCGAAAATGAAAGTCCTAGGAGAGGGAACCTCTAGGGAGCAAACCCTAGAAGGGCGAGCCTTAGAGGAGCTCTCCTGTGACATTTTGAAAATCTTCAATCTAATCTTTCGTACCCTCTCTGGAAATTTCTCTTTTCTTTAGAATTAAAAAGTCATTGAGAATCAAGAAGTCCGTGAAGGCCTCGAAAGCCTCAAGACTTGATAGCTTCAAGCCGATAGCATCGATAGCTTCAAGGCCCGATAAGATCAAGACGCAGGAAGATAGCCTTGAAGACATGTTGAGATAGCTTCAAGACCTACTAATAGCCTCAAGGCCCGATAGCATTGAAGATCGGAAGATAGCCTTGAAGACATGCCGATAGCTTCAAGACTGGCTGATAGCCTCAAGGCCTCATAGCCTCGAAGGCCTCATAGCCACGAAGACCAAGCTTTAGGTATTCCTCTCTCTTCAATTCGATGTGTCGTGGCCTTTAGATCATGAACTTTCGTAGTTCTTTTTTCATTTCCTATATCAGAAAATCATGTGCATATATTTCATATGACTAACACTTGAATCTATACTTTTATTTTCTTTTCTTTTTTTAAAATCAAGAAATAATCAAGTATAAGTGAAAGTTTGACAAATTTATTGATAATCAAAATTGCTTTTAACGAAAAGCATAACGTTTCATATAACAAATCTTGCTTTTGTCGGCGAAAGCATAACGTTCACCACTTTTAGAGATAAAGTGTAACTTTTTCGGGGTTGATGACTTATACTCAGGCGCCTCAATTACTTTTATTAAAGTTGAAAGAATAACTTTTTGGGTCTGAGGACTTATAGTCAGGTGCCTCATTCACTTTTGATGATAAAGTGTAACACTGAAAGTGCCTCGTCACTTGGGTCATCCAATTTCTTGGCAAGTGTAGTCTACGAGGACTTGAAATCGGGTACCACATCACTTGGGTCGTCCAATTTCTTGGCAAGTACAGTCTATGAGGACTTGAAAATGGATGCCTCGTCACTTGGGTCGTCCAATATCTTGGCAAGTGCAGTCTACGAGGACTTGAAATCGGGTGCCTCATCACTGGTCGCCCAATTTCTTGGCAAGTGTGCGATATGAGGACTTGACCACTATTTAGAGTGGACCACCATCTTGGGTGGGTTTTTTTTTATTCGTCAATTCTTGTGCCTCCTCCCTTGGTCATCCAATTGCTTGGCAAGGGATACTCCTAAGGGTTTAAACCACCATTTTTGGTGGACCACCATCTTGGGTGGATTTTTAATTCTTCTGTTGTTAAGAGTTTTTTTCAATTGTACATAGATCCAGTAATTGAGTTCTTGACTTCCGGGACTGCACCATGGGTGATAGTGTTACACGTTTCTTCTCCTAGTTCAATCTCCCTGGCCACCAGTTTCTCATGGTATATCCTCCGCAGACTGTAACAGTTAATAGTAGAATGCCCTGCGTATTGGTGGTATACACATAAGTCTGGTCTTCTTTTCATTTCTTCCGTTACAACCAATTGGGGCCTTGGAGGTTTCACAACTCTATGCTCGACCCATTGTTCGTATAGGCTCCTGAACGCCTTCTCACTGCATGTGATAGGCTCTTAACCTGCATTCGTATACTTGTCCCCATGCTTTTCTCCGCTTCGTTCAAATTTCTCATTCTTCTCCCTCTTGCCCCCTTGTGGTTTTGATTGAGAATCCACCAAAGCCACAGTTGATGTCCTCTTACTCTTCCATGTATCCATCGCATGACTGGTGAGAAATGTCATGATTCCCCCCAAGTCTTGTACAAAAGATGATAGGGTCGCGAATGAATCACACGCCTTGGTAATGAGGTGGGGCTTGAAGGAGTCTAAGGCACCATTGTTGCAAATGCTGACCAGGTTCTTTTCTTCAATCGGCTCTGCGCACTTCTGTGCCTGGGCCCTGAACCTGTCAACATAATCTGATAGCTCCTCATTCGGCTTCTGTTTGAACCGCATGAGTTGTACAATGGTTACCTATTTTTGCACATAGAAAATTTTCTTAAAAAATTATAATTTTAGGTCATCCCAATCATGGACTGACCCCTTCTCCAAATTGTAGTACCAACTGAAGGCACTATCTTTCAAAGTTTTGTTGAATTCCCGCATCAACAAGTTGTGGTTGTTCACTTCATCATATCCCACCCATGAGACATCGACTCTCAATTTAACTTGGCAATATGTTCTCTCCGGCATTTCCTTTCTCCCCGTTGTATTTTGGAAACCGCGGATGTTTCAATATACCCTATCGGGTAGGGGCCGCCTCCGTGTGTGTAGGGGTAAGGAGGAGTAAAGTCCAACTCCGAGGGTAGAGATGTTTGTCTGCTGAAGTTGATTGATCACGTCTATCATATCATCCTTCGCATGCATGCATCTTTGGGGCGTGAACTCTCGGGGTGTTGTGATATACCGTCAGACGTCGGTGTGTATGGTAGAGAGATTGGTTGATGCACACTTCCATCGTAAAGTCGGCAATTGGTGGCATTTGTTGGCTCACTCATTGGACATGGCTTGGAATGGTTGGCATTTACACACCGGAAAATGTTGGGAGAGCAGTTGGGATGATGTTTGTTCGAGGTTGGCTTGCTTCCAACCAAGGTTGTGGTACGTCACCACTGTTCTGGGGCTCCAAGTTGATGATTGAAACCGACTGAGTTTTCGTCGATGGAGGTACAATCTGGTTCTCTTTGTTGTTGCTGCCATTGTTGTTGTCTTCCACTCCTGCTTGTAATCCCTGTGAATTATCTGGGAACATAGCCTTGAAGGCGAAAATCGGGACCATTTCCTTCTCGATCTTGTTCGTTATTACTACTTGTTATAGCTTTAAAACATTATTTAATGTTAAAATAGCTATAGCTAAAATGCGAATCATTTTTTTTTTTTTTTCTTTCTTTCCATTCATTCATTCCCTAATCGCAACCTTTACGATTCTTCTATATCTTGAAATCATATCTATTATATGATTTATTTAACAGTAGTTATATACATATATTTATACAACTCAATCCTCAACACTAATTCTTTCTTATATAGTAATGTTACTATATCACTTTATTTTTATAAAATATTCATTACAATTCATCTAGAGCAAATATTCTTCGTAGAATATTTTAAACTATACTTAGCGCGATTATAAATAACAAAACCATCAATCATAGCTTTATACAATTTCTAATTCAAGAAAATGTATTCATTTAAATCTGTTGTTCAATCTTCATCATCCGTAAAGCAAGTAATATTGCATAACGTCATTAACTCGCAAAAAGTTTGTGTTTGCAAGATTGAGCTCACAAATTTCAAAGAAATTTAATACCTATCATGTTTTCATATAGCACACAATTCCATATGCACTACATTTTCTTTGATATGCATATCCGCATGCAATATATATTCTTTACTACGCATATCTTACATGCATCAATAATTCCTTCATAAAGCATATATTCATGTATTATATATATTTCTAATTTATCGAAGTTACATCATACAACATGTGTTTCATAAATCACATATAAATTGAGTTCCATAACCCAATTAACTCACCATATTTTGACTTTAACAATTCATAGAGCATGATATGTAATTTAGCACATAACCACATTCCATCCACAAACATAACAGAATCTGAAAAACTTGCCTTTAATTGAGGATTACCGCTATAGTTTACTTTAACTTCTCCTCATTTAATCCTACATAATCGTGTTCACATACATGCATATTAGATAACCAATTATGTCACATGTCCTGTGCATAGTAAATAATAATATAAGTCATGATCATTAGTTACCATAACCTATAATCTTTTATTCTTGTCTTATAACCATTCTCGGTTTCTTTAGAAACTTTGTTCGTTAACCTTTTTATGCATAATAAAGTTCTCACAGGACTAGTGTATAAATACTTTACATCTCGAAACATAAACCACTTATATTCTATTTTAAGAATATTCCTCTCTTATAGTAAATTTGGAACCATATGGTTTATGAATAGTTTTTTTACCGCACAAAACATGGCTTACTACATCATTTCTTTAATTTCGATAATTTTCATACCTTTTCAATAGATCATGTGTTAAATCACGTTATCGCCACATACGCGAATGCTGCACTTTATATGTAGCTTAGCTTCGCATTATTCCCGCGAATAACTTACATTTTCGCTTCGCTTGTACTTTAACTTCATACATATAACATTATGTAATTTTGTGTTCAAAATCTCCGTTTCGAACTTCAGACACTTTCGCTTTTAACACTTTTATGTCCTATATAATTTTAAACGGTTTTGCGTGCATTTCATTTAGCTTTATACTCATTTTGCATATTATTTCTCGGCTTACGTTTATGTAAACATGTAAACTTATGTTTACATTACATGTTTATTGTTTTCTCTTGCGCCAAAATGAGTTTTCATGACATAAAGTTGTTATATTACATTTTTACTTCAATTTCAAGTTGTCTTGCTACATGCCAAATCATTAACGCTAACCAAGAATCGCATCGTGGAATCAATCGCCAAACAAAGACAACGTTGCTAGTAGTTGGGCCTCGTCGTGGCTCTCAAGGTGGCTTAGCTTTGCTCTCGGCGTTGCTGGTCAAACCCCCTTGCTTTGACACTCGTTTTGTGATGTTATATCTTTTAAACCACTCTGCTCATATGCTTTGAATTTTGGATATGTTTTAGGTAGTATATCCATCTAATTATAAACATTATAATCCAAGCATTATAAGCAACCCATCGTCAAAACCACGAGTTAAAAAATCAGTTGGGTGAACTACCCAACACAACACCACATTTGACGGCGGCGCTGCGCTTTCTTTTGGCCTCGCGTGCCCACCGGGTTGTTCTTGCCCTCCATAACGAAATGCTTAGTTTATGATTTTTAACTTTTCGCTCGTAGTTTGGATTGCAACCAATTTTTGATATATTGAAAACACCATAGTAGACTATATTTAGAAAATATAAGCCACCCATTTCAGAAACTTTAAACAGTCCAAACAAAGTTCCAAAAATGCTCTCATCATAACAGTTTTTAATTGTTTTCCAGCTTGACCATGTTGCGCTAAAACAGTCATAACTTCTTCGTTTCAAAACATTTTTGAGCGATTCTTGAGCCCACGCGAAGCTAACTTCCACGACTACAACTTTTATTCTTTGACCATTTTCAAATTCTAAACACAGAATTCCAGAAAATTCGTCCAAGGGCTGCTTCGAATCTGTTTTCCAGAATTTTGGCAGATTCGACACGACTACTTTGAACTGTCATAACTCCTTGCTCCGAAGTCGGAATCAGTCCGTTCCGGAGTCTATGGAAAGCTTATTCAGTGTACTACACATCCCCAAAAGCCCATAATTTTCTGGAAAGTCTAGCTTGCCCCGAATTTGTCCTTAGGGTCAGCAGTCTACAATTTTTCGGTTTCTAATATGTTTTATTAAAATTCTTCACTATAATTTCTTTTTAGCTCCTTTTTGATTTATTCCAATGGAATTATTTCCATAACTCATAGGAGAACAACCCACCATTACAAAACTTAAATTTTCAGTTCTATACCCTCGTAATTTTGGCTCAAGAACTGCCCCCCCAAAAACAGTTTTAATTAGTTCGTTTTACATGTTTTTTACTAGGAAATCCGTCATGATTTTCACATAACAGATTTTTCCCTTGTTCCAATTGGGTTGTGTTCATAACTCATAAGAGTACCACAGATCATCCCGGAACTTAATTTTTCAGTTTCAAAGCACAACACAATTTGGTCCAAAACAGTCCACTAATTGTCCAATTGGAGCTTATTAGTCTTTAAGAGGCCTTAAATCAAAAACACCTCATATGCAATTCATATAAGAACGTAGTTTATATAAACTTTTATACAAGTTTAGCCCAACATCTCCTCCCTTATCGCTCCTCACAAATCCAACCTAAACTCCTTTTACTAATTCTCAATCCCAAACACAAAACACATCTAATTATATTCTTCTTTTAAGAAAGTTCATTCTTTCTATACCCAATCTTCAGAATAGAAATTTTCCACAATTGATTAATAATTGTGAAGCAAGATGAATAATTCAAGAATTCAAAAGATTCGCTTAGAAAGAGATTTCTGTACCATGAAAAAAAATATAAAAAAAAAAAAAAATCATAAAGTTCATAAACATTGTTTCTGAAAAGGTTTCAACAGAAGTTTATCTGTAAACCGACATATCTTACGGACATATAGGTGATCATTTGTTTATATTCATGTTGATCAATAATATCTTGGCCGCTATTTCGCACAAACAGAATTCCTAATTCAAGGGTATTCTGTTTTGATCAACACTATCTTGACGGAACAATTTCTTTCAGTTCCTCTTTGCCGTCCCCAGGACGCAATATAAAATAATCCCATTATAGGGAAATTCTTACTCAATCTGGAGTCCATACTAAATCAATTTAGTTGGAAAATTCAAAAGCTTAATATAAAAGCAATATCTGAACCTATGTCTAGCCGATGCAAATGGCTTTTGACACTTCTTTATTTATTAAAATACTGAAAATCATTTTATGATTTTGTCATACTACATCATACCATAGTGGGTTGACGATCCTTAGATCACCTCCAACACTTGGTTAAGCTGCATTGATGACTCCATCATTTGTCATATCTACACCATATTAATGATAGATTGATGACTATATAAAATACATTTTGATATTTTTCAACTTTGCCTAGCCAAAACAATTAGCATAGACATAAGAATCAACCGAACTTTTTTAAAACTTATTGGTTCAAAAACTTGACCCAATATATTTTTCAAAACACAATAATGTGATTGTCAGCTCGATTCCAATAAATTTCAAAATCTAGCATAGCTAGATGATTTGGGAATATCCATTTCTTCTTCATCCACTTTAACTATTTCCAAATCTTCAAAACACAATTCTGTTCATCTCTAACTCCATTAACTTCCACTATAATAAAAACAATCAGTTCTAAACATACCCTGAAATAGTTCATCAAACTTTCCACACATTATGTGTTTAGGAACTTGCCATAAAAATATGAGTTTAGAAACTTGTCCTAGCAATATGTAGTCCAAGAACTAATCAGGGACTGTCCATACGCTTAGGGCTTAAAAACCTACCATATGATTATGAGTCACAAACTTATCATAAGCATGAGTTTTAAGAACTCGCACCTACTCTTAACATTTTCTAACTATCAAATATAAATATGAGAAAAGAATCACATTCTCACCATATATACACCGACAATAAGCGACACCAACATTTCAACGATTATCAATGTGATAACTAAGTAGTCGTTAAACCAAGCACAAAACTCTGCCCATACAAAAGCTTGTCTGTATAACCAACTACCACATGAGTCCTCAATTGAAATCCCACTTAATCTCATCAAATCTTATCTTATTTATCTTATTCCTTTCTTAATACAAAATTTTATTTAATTTGTATTTCATCATTCTATAACTCTTTTAGGTTTTATTCTTTATACTATCTAATAGTACCCTTTCCATATAGCCATTTCGCTTATAACTTTCAATCATTCGATTGATTACATGTTCTTCTTATTTCTTGATGATTTCTCACGTGATTTTATCTTCAATTTGTATTTTCTATCATTCATCATTCTATGATTATTATGATTATTTTTTCATTTCGTTTTAACATCTTTCATCTACCTTCGCTTATGTTATAATCTTAATAGATTTATACCTTGTTATAGCTTCCCAAAAAACATTATTTAATGTTAAAATTATTTAATGTTAAAATAGCTAAAAATGCGAATTTTTTTTTTTTTCTTTCCATTCATTCATTCCCTGAATCGCAACCTTTACGATTCTTCTATATACTGAAATCATATCTATTATATGATTTATTTAACCAGAGTTATATACATATATTTATACAACTCAATCCTCAACACGAATTCTTTCTTATATAGTAATGTTACTATATCACTTTATTTTTATAAAATATTCATTACAATTCATCTAGAGCAAATATTCTTCGTAGAATATTTTAAACTATACTTAACTGCCAGTTATAAATAACAAAACCATCAATCATAGCTTTATACAATTTCTAATTCAAGAAAATGTATTCATTTCGTCTGTTGTTCAATCTTCATCATCCGTAAAGCAAGTAATATTGCATAACGTCATTAACCTGCAAAAAGTTTGTGTTTGCAAGATTGAGCTCGACAGCCCAGCAAATTTAACAGTCTATCATGTTTCACATAGCACACAATTCCATATGCACTACATTTTCTTTGATATGCATATCCGCATGCAACATATATTCTTTACTATGCATATCTTACATGCATCAATAATTCCTTACAAAGCATACATTCATGTATTATATATATTTCTAATTTATCGAGTTACATCATACAACATGTGTTTCACAAATCACATATAAATTGAGTTCCATAACCCAATTAACTCAGTCATATTTTGACTTTAACAATTCATAGAGCATGATATGTAATTTAGCACATAACCACATTCCATCCACAAACATAACAGAACTGAAAAACTTGCCTTAATTGAGGATTACCGCTATAGTTTACTTTAACTTCTCCTTACGAATCCTACATAATCGTGTTCACATACATGCATATTAGATAACCAATTATGTCACATGTCCTGTGCATAGTAAATAATAATATAAGTCATGATCATTAGTTACCATAACCTATAATCTTTTATTCTTGTCTTATAACCATTCTCGGTTTCTTTAGAAACTTTGTTCGTTAACCTTTTTATGCATAATAAAGTTCTCACAGGACTAGTGTATAAATACTTTACATCTCGAAACATAAACCACTTATATTCTATTTTAAGAATATTCCTCTCTTATAGTAAATTTGGAACCATATGGTTTATGAATAGTTTTTACTGCACAAACATGGCTTACTACATCATTTCTTTAATTTCGATAATTTTCATACCTTTTCAATAGATCATGTGTTAAATCACGTTATCGCCACATACGCGAATGCTGCACTTTATATGTAGCTTAGCTTCGCATTATTCCCGCGAATAACTTACATTTTCGCTTCGCTTGTACTTTAACTTCATACATATAACATTATGTAATTTTGTGTTCAAAATCTCCGTTTCGAACTTCAGACACTTTCGTTTTAACACTTTTATGTCCTATATAATTTTAAACGGTTTCGTGCATTTCATTTAGCTTTATACTCATTTTGCATATTATTTCTCGGCTTACGTTTGCGTAAACATGTAAACTTATGTTTACATTACATGTTTATTGTTTTCCTTGCGCTCAAAATGAGTTTTCATGACATAAAGTTGTTATATTACATTTTTACTTCAATTCTGGTGTCTTGCTACATGCCAAATCATTAACGCCAACCAAGAATCGCATCGTGGAATCAACTGGCCAAACAGCACAACGTTGCTAGTAGCTGGGCCTCGTGTGGCCCTGCGTGGCTTAGCCGGGCTCGGCGTTGCCTGGTCAGTCCCCTTGCTTTGACACTCGTTTTGTGATGTTATATCTTTTAAACCACTCGTTCATATGCTTTGAATTTTGGATATGTTTTAGGTAGTATATCCATCTAATTATAAACATTATAATCCAAGCATTATAAGCAACCCAGACTGTCAAAACCACGAGCCAAAAATCAGTTGGGTGAACTACCACACCACATAACAACACGGACGATGGCTTGGCGCTTTGGTTGGGCTCGCGTGCCCAAATTTGGGTTGTTGCCCTCCATAACGAAATGCTTAGTTTATGATTTTTAACTTTTCGTCGTAGTTGGATTGCAACCAATTTTTTGATATATTGAAAACACCATAGTAGACTATATTTAGAAAATATAAGCCACCCATTTCAGAAACTTTAAACAGTCCAAACAAAGTTCCAAAAATGCTCTGTCATAACAGTTTTTAATTGTTTTCCAGCTTGACCATGTTGCGCTAAAACAGTCATAACTTCTTCGTTTCAAAACATTTTTGAGCGATTCTTGAGCCCACGCGAAGCTAACTTCCACGACTACAACTTTTATTCTTTGACCATTTTCAAATTCTAAACACAGAATTCCAGAAAATTCGTCCAAGGGCTGCTTCGAATCTGTTTTCCAGAATTTTGGCAGATTCGACACGACTACTTTGAACTGTCATAACTCCTTGCTCCGAAGTCGGAATCAGTCCGTTCCGGAGTCTATGGAAAGCTTATTCAGTGTACTACACATCCCCAAAAGCCCAGATTTTTCTGGAAAGAAAGCCCCGAATTTGTCCTTAGGGTCAGCAGTCTACAATTTTTCGGTTTCTAATATGTTTTATTAAAATTCTTCACTATAATTTCTTTTTAGCTCCTTTTTGATTTATTCCAATGGAATTATTTCCATAACTCATAGGAGAACAACCCACCATTACAAAACTTAAATTTTCAGTTCTATACCCTCGTAATTTTGGCTCAAGAACTGCCCCCCCAAAAACAGTTTTAATTAGTTCGTTTTACATGTTTTTTTACTAGAAATCCGTCATGATTTCATTCACACAGATTTTCCTTGTTCCAATCCAATTGGGTTGTGTTCATAACTCATAAGAGTACCACAGATCATCCAGAACTTAATTTTTCAGTTTCAAAGCACAACACAATTTGGTCCAAAACAGTCCACTAATTGTCCAATTGGAGCTTATTAGTCTTTAAGAGGCCTTAAATCAAACACCTCATATGCAATTCATATAAAACAGAGTTTATATAAACTTTTATACAAGTTTAGCCCAAAATCTCCTCCTTATTGCTCCTCACGGTCCAACCTAAACTCCTTTTACTAATTCTCAATCCCAAACACAAAACACATCTAATTATAAGACTTTTATTATCAAATTTTTAATACAACAACTAAAATATTGAACATACCTTTAAAGTTTAGTTTTACCGAATTGCTTTAGCTTATTTGATAAGCTTATAAGCTTCTTCTTCATCGCTGCAGATTCCAATTTCCATCCCAATTCAAACTCACAATTTCAATTTTCCAATCAAACTGTTGGGTTTTAAGCCGATCCTTGAAGGAGTTTAACAGATAAAGAGAAAAGGAAAATGGGACGGATGAGGATGAGAAAGTACAACGACTTGTTAAGCTTTCTTAGCATTTTTTTTTTCTTACGAAAGTGAGGAGTAGGGGAAAAAGTGATTCCTCTCTTCTTTTCTTTTTACTAGCTTAGTGTCATTTACTACCTTAAACAGCCCCCACCTCATGCTTAAAAACATATGTCTCAGCCACATAATCTTTGCAGCTCATGCTTATTAGTAATTGACTCAGCTTAAAATTTATCGGTTAGCACTCATACATAAATACATATATGCTAAATACATAATCTTGCATAATATATATACTTTATATATATTACACATTATAAAACAGTATTTATTTAATGTATTAAAATTCACTATTCCTCTGAATAAATAAAATAAATGAAATTATACATTAAACAAAGATAATTTATTTAATGTGATAAATTCACCTTATTAAAATAATTTCCTCTTATTAGATTATTCTAATATTTGCCATTTAATAAATTGCTCCTCTACAATTTATTTACATATAATAAATATATAATAATTAATATATTTATTAAGATAAACATCACATATTGCATAGTTCTTACTCATTTATGCAATATTATATCACATAACATATCATCTAATAGGAATTTTATTTATTAAATTCTTATTTTAATAATTCCCAAAAATCTGGGTTATCACAGGTTCTAACGACCCCTCAATAATAATCTAAAGAAAAAGACTATGATATTGAAGTCTTAATACTACTTATTTACTTTGTGTTGTCACACATTTATGAAGTTTCACATGTTGAAAAGCCTCTTTAACTAGTTATTCATTTTTCCAAAGTATATTTATTCACTTTTAAGTTATTCTGACAAGTCACTGTGTACTACATATAGTAAGGTAACATGTTAATTACATGTCATATTCAGTGTTGTTACGTTGATCATATATAGTACGATTCGACATAACTCTCTTTCCTTTAAGTTGACCATTCAAGTAACTAAAGTTGATAATCCTTATAAATTAGAAATATTAAATTATTGATTCATGTTTATTCATTAAATTGTTTCATTTCAATTTTATACTTATTGAGTATATTTGATGCTAACTCTTGCCAAGCATTAACTTGGTGCAGGTTGAAAATAATGATAGGACCAGAATGGTCAAATTTAAACTACAGAATGGAAGATAAAAATCATATAAAGGTTACAAGTTGGTATTAGATAAAAAGAATAAGACCTAAGTTGTGATACCGCGATGTTGTTTGTGATATAATGTCTAAATAGACTAGTTAAATAAAAAAAATATTGATAGATGCTGAGGGTGACGATGAATAGTGAATACCAAGTCCGTTGTAGCGAGTACTCAGATTTGGGGGCATTATAGTTTCCTACTCTGCCGCCGCAGTACACTTTTCTCTCTCTCTCTCTCTCTGACACACACACATCACTCTCTCTCTCTTTCTTCGCTCCTCCCTCACGTGGCTCTCAAATCTCACCTCCTTCCCATCGTCTCCCTCAATTCCGGTCCTCCGATCCTCCTCGTCCCCTTTAACAAATCAACTGCAGTGCGCATTGGTGGTGGTGGTGGCATAACGCAGCGGTGGTGCTTCTTTTCCCCTTTAACACTGGATTGGATACATTTTATTTTATTTTATTTTCAATTCCCACTTAAATAACAACCAAAAATTAAATACTTTATTTTATTTTCTCTAATGAACAGTACAGTGGTGGGGGGTGGTGACACTGCAAATAACAAGCAATCAAAGGGGCTCCATTTTGGTAAGTTACATTTCAATTTGCCTAAAAAATAAGTTAAGTACAATATTAATTTTGTTTGCCCTAGTAATTGAATGTATATACTTCTTACAGTCCAAATTAGAAGCCAATAATGTCCTCTTTGTATTACCTTAAAATGTTAATTAGTTTAAATTTGTTTTTATAATTATGTTTTGCTTCTTACACAAACACATTAACAAAGTTTGAGCACATATATGTCAAGTATATCATTTTATAAGATATAGAATAACAACAATGAAAGTTAAGATCTTGCGAGTAAGATTTGTGATAAATAAACCAATGATCAAAATAAATATAGCACTTTATAGTTTAGGATCAATTTGGTTTATATAGTGCTTATCACTCTCAAAGATTTGGTTATATATGAATCAACGTTTTATATACAAACTTTATTTCATAAAATGAATACGTAAAATACAATGTCGACTAGATATCCTTCTGAATACGAAGGAATAAAGCGGGAATTGAATAAATCAAAAAAAAATTAAACAATATGGAGTGTCAATATGACTTCCCTTATTTGTTACAATAATCAAGTCATATATACTCTTGTAAAAATGACGGGCATTGTGTTTTTTGTTTGTATAAGAACTTGTTTATATACGGATTTTAGGCACAAGAAGCAAGTGTTGAATTCGCTAATCATAACCAGGATTTTTCACCATATCCAAGTCACCAGTTGAAATCCCACTCGGTAGCTCCCAATCAAAGCAATGCAACAACTGAGCCAACACAAATTGAATGTTGATCAATCCTAGTTGCATTCCAGGGCACCCTCTTCTACCTGACCCAAATGGTAAGAGCTGGAAATCACGTCCTCGAAGATCTATTTTGCTCCTAGTAAACCTCTCAGGAAGGAATTTTTCAACGTCTTCAGACCATACATTAGGATCTCGTCCTAGGGCCCAAGCATTTACGATTACTCGTGATTTCTTAGGTATGTAATACCCGTCGATCACAATATCCTCCCTAGACTCATGAGGACCCAATAATGGTGCAATAGGATGCAGTCTTAAACCTTCTTTAACCACCATATATAGGTATTCTAACTTTGGCAGATCAGTCTCCTCCACCATTCGATCAAGTCCTACAATGCTATTTACTTCCTCTTGACACTTTTTCATCACCCTTGGATGCCTTATGAGTTCTGCTAGTATCCATTCGATGGAGGTATATGAAGTATCGATCGCTGCTGTGATAATGTCTACCATGATAGATTTAATACCCGACCTGTCAATTGCTTTAGCTAACTCGTGATGGGTGCTTGTGGAATTTTTCATCAATGATAGCATTTCATCAACAAAGTCGGTATTTTCCTTTTGAAGTCCATTACTTGCGTTTTGTTCATGCTCATCAATAATTAGCTCCAACATTTTGTCAAGTTTCTTGCCGGCTTCCTTAAAGCTTCGAGTCAATCCCTATATAGAGGAAATATATATTGAGATTTACATGTTTTTGTGGTTATTAAAATGTTAAAATATATATAAACAAAATAAACTTTCTTTAAAGTTTAGAGATATATATTAATTCGCCGAAGGTCAGTGGAAATGCCAGGAAAAGCGACAAATCTGCAAGAGATGAACTTTCCACCAAACAGGAAAAGCCTCATTCATATACCCTCGAGATCAAACCTATCATCTTTGCCACGTCCCAAAAGAACCTATAAGTCATATTCTCAATAAGATCGCCCACCTTCTGACTAATATCCACCACCTCACATTTAGCGGCGGCATCCTTAAGCTCCTTCACCAATAACCCAAGCTCCTCCTTTCTCATCCCAACAAAAGAATTAATCTTTGAAGGAGCAAGAAGCTCTTGTACAACAAACTTTCTTACATTGCGCCAGTATGGACCGTCGGTGAAGGTGATGCCCTTATTACCATATGCCATATATTCCGCGGCCTGAAACTTGGGGCGGTTAGCAAAATGAATGTCATGAGTCTTGAGAAAAGCTCGGCAGCTTGAGGGGAGGAGACTACGATAGTTGGGACGGAACCTAAACGCATGGACATGATAGGACCGTACTGCTTGGCTAACTGGTGGAGGGTGCGGTGGGGGAGGTTACCTAACATCGGGAGGCTACCGATAATTGGGAAGCCTCGAGGACCTGGTGGTAGTACTTTACGGTGGCGTTTTGAGGTGGTGATGATCCACCAGAGTGCTCCAAGGAGAAGGAAGACAAGAGTTAATGCCCATGCAAACATTTTGTGTTTTAGGGTATCTGGTAAATGTGTTAATTTGATAACTCAAAGATTGTGTGATTTACATATACTTTAGATCTGGTCTTTATATAGGAAATCCTCGAGCATAGTTTTGTACAACTACTATATCAAGTTACCCCGTGCTCACAAACTTAGAACGTTCCCCATATAATATTTTATCTTTTTGGACATGTGTAAGAGAATGTTCCTGAGTTAGAACTCTTCCCAACATCATGAGTTCTTATTTATTTATTTTCAAGATAGGCCTAAGTGTTAAGAGTCAATGGAGGCCATGCATGTAGCCTCTGATATTGACCGCTTGTACGTACCCTCTAAACTTATTTATTCATCACCCACCAACCACAGATTTTACATCAATAATCAATAACTATATATAATAAGGCATTAATAGATTTTATGAAATAATTTTATGAGTCTTTTAGTTGATCACGAGTCAATTATTTATGACTAGAATTGGAAATAAAATTTTGGTTTGTTTATGGATTATAAAATATGATTATAAATATGACATACTGCTTGTTTTTAATGAGTTGAATGAGTTACAACCAAATGGTTATGTGTCCAATATAGATCAACCCATTTTTTAAATTTAAAACTTGCATAGTATTATTATGACCAAATGAAGTAAATTACTTGATATATTAATTTTTTATATTCGTTCAATTTCTCTTTCTAATTTATTTGAGCACATTTTTTCTCTCTAAAATTTTTTCCGACTCCTGGACAATGTGACGCGATCACTTGGTTATATTTCTTAGTTATTAACTTATTACATTTGTCTTTTGCTAAAAAAATAAATAAATAATAAATTGACAAAACTGAAGGAGCTATTAAGCCAGAAAAAAAGAACATGAAGCAACCTACAACTCAAATTTTATGTTATTTTTCCCCAAATCTCAAAGATATGAAGATGGAAATACAATAGGAAATAAAAAAAAACATATAAAAATAAAAATAAAATATAAAAGAAATAGTTGTACCAAATTGAAAACAAAGCTAAAATGACAAGAATAGTTGTACCAAAAATAAAATATAAAATAAATAATATTTTATTTAAAATGTTAAAAATAATTATTTTATTTTAAAATATTAAAATTAATTAATATTTAAAAATATTAAAAATAATTAATATTTTAAAAATAATATTTATTTTAAAATAATTACTTGAAAATATCTAATTGGCAAAATTGGGTTCGGGTCAAATTGGGCATCTAGGTTGGGTAAAATTTTGGCCTAAATGGGTCAGGTTGGGGTCAAATTTGGAAAAAGGAACGAAAATAGGACGTAATTAGCGAAAAGTGAATTTAAGGGAAGACTTTAAAAGTGAGTGACACAACTTGGAGAGATAAAAGTGTCATTCAGTCTTTCGATTATGAAGAACAAGGAGACGGAGAAGACGATGTGTGAGTGGAGAGAATTGGATTCTTTTGATTTTAGTTCGGAACAAATTAAAAAATAGGTTGAAATCAGTTAACTGATTCGTGTTTGTGTATCTCTTATGAAATATGGGTCTAAATTTTAATCAACTAAGATAAATTAAAGTAGCTATGAACCAATTCATATGGTCCAAGTTAATTTGGATTGAGCTACCAATTTGTAAGCCAAATTGTCAGGCCTATTCAAGACTATATATTTTCTAGATACAATGAAAAAATTAAACTCTCGTATCCCATGAAATATAAAAAATAATTGTGTGTGTGTGTTTGTGTATATATATATATACATGTTTGACATAGTTTGGGAACTAATGGATATGGTAAGACAACTTCTAAGTTCAAATTTATCACTATATATAATTTTAATTTGACTCATGAATGAACAAAAAGGGATAAATAACGAAAGAGTTATGATACAAACAAAAAATAGTGTTTTGTTAAAGTAAAATTAGGAAAACGGGTGTTATAACTCGGCTTGAGATGAATTTTGAATAAAGATATATTTTGACGTATAATAACTTATTTTGACGCAACGAAGAGATTTTCTTAAAATTTAGAATGTTTGAATTTAATTTTGAATTATAAGATTATTGGAGAAATTAACACGAATGTTAAAATATAATTATGTGAAGTAAATTGTGATAACCCAAATTTTTGAGAGATATTAAAATAAGAATTAAACAAATAAAATTTTATTAGATGATATGTTATGTGATATTATATTGCATAAGGGAGTTAGTGTTATATAATATGTGATTTTGTGTATAATAAATGTATTAGTATTATATATTTATTATATGTGGAGGAGCAAATTATTAAAGGGAAAGATGTAGTTAAATTTAATGATACAAAATTATTGTATGCATTAAATTTGGCAAATAAGTGGACAAAGTATATTAAATTTAAGTATACAAAATATTTTGTATCTCATTGAAAAGAATGCATTAAATTAATTTATGAGATTAAATTATTTTAATTAAATAATTTATATTAAATAAATTATTTTTATTTAATGTATAATCTCCATTTTTATGGAAAAAGATTTATGGGTATTTTATTTTAATTTTTAAAGTGCGTTATGTATTTAATATTTAACACAATAAGTATGGAGGATATAATATGATGTGTATATATGTATTTTTGTAATGTAGTATTTCAATACATGATATGTTGAAATTAAGTTGCTTAATTCTTTGGGAATGAAAGTTAGTGCTTGGTAAGCATGAGATGGCTTACTTTAAGCCTTATGAAGATGACTAAGCTAAACTATAAGCTCGAAATTTGTCAAATAAATAGAAAGTTAGCAGCATTTAGTAAGCTAAATCGTTATTTGCCAAAGGAGAGATGTGAAGAGTTAAACAATCTGCAGTGTTATTTTCTTTCTTAGAGTTATTCTATCTTCTCTCTCTCTGTTCCCCACATCCGACCCAATCCACCTCTTTACTCTCACTTAATTACTAAGACTTCCACCAAAATTGTAAGAAAAGCTATCATCGACATCAAGAGAATCGGGGAGCCAGAATCATATCTATCAACAAGTATAACCATGAATAAGCATCACCAATCTTAAAATTTCAAAGAATTAAAGAGGTAAGTATGTGATTGTATTGCATTCTCGTAAATTAGGTATATATGTATATGCTAATAAAATGAATTGTGATGTTGATTACAGATAAACCTGTTGTGGTTGGGTCAGATTGTGTTAAGGGATCATGTGCAGATGAAATGAAGTATTAAGGGAAGAAAATATGGGTTTAAACAAACCTAAACCTCTGTGAATTTTGTCCTGAAAATAGTTGCACACAAGATGTTTGTTAAAAGGTCTCTTAAGGACTGTTAAGCTTAAATCATGAAATTAAGTGAGGATTGAGGTTAAGAACTCTTTATACATGTTATACTAGGTGAATTAAATGATTTTTGTAGGCCCAAAGTAATTGAAAAACTTTTGGAATGAATACCATTTTCATGCTCAATCTAGAAATCGTCTTAACAGAGCAGTTTGGTGGCTCTGTTAGACTGATCTAAAATGTCTGAAACAGGTAAGTTGTTTTTAAAAAAAATGCTATGATATACCCTTTATAACATGTGAAAGTTTGGTTTCTAGTGGGCAACTAGTGGACTGTTTTGGACCAATTTGTGTTGCGCTCTGAAATTGAAAAATTAAGTTCCGGGATGATGTGTGGTACTCTTATGAGTTATGATCACAACCCAATTAGAACGACGGAAAAACCCATTGTAATGAAATTATGACGGATTTTCTAGTAAAACATGTAAAACAAACTAATTAAAACTTGTTAACACCAAGATCTACTCCGACGTCCCAATCACGTAAAACGCCCTGATCCTGCACGGTAAACATGATAAACACCACAAGCTTGACGGCTGGACCGCCGGGGGATAGCTCAGGCGCGAGAGTCAGTATACGTGTTCACAAGGTTAACAATGGAGGATGTAATGTCTAGTGTCTTGAGAGAGATAATAATTCTCAGTTGTGTGTATATGTAAATATGAATGTGAACGTACCTGTTTGTGAAGACTTGGTTGATAGGTGATACTCTCGCTTTTGCCATCGTGCCACCCACTACCTCCGACACAACCCCGTGATCCGATGGTTCCCGCTGTGTATGGGTTCACCCACTACTTCTGACCTCTGTTTTCTACCGTCGGCCATCACCGGATCCCATCCACATTAATGCATGGCAGTAATAGTAGTCAACCATCATGCTTTTTCATCATTACAAATCAAAGTAATAGATATTAAAAGATCTAATGGGTTAGCCCCATGAACCGACCCGGTTTCATTGGATTTAATAGAAGTGATATGATGACTAGGCCCAATGACTTTCAAGGTTCAATAATGAAGGCCCAATAGATTAATTAAATAAGTAAGCCCAATTTACTCGGCCCAAAGAGGGGAAATATCATGACCCAACATTGCCCCCTAGTTTTTTGTTGAATAGAATGTTTAATAGAAAACTATAAATGGTCCATGATATTAGAATTTACTAAAAGCCTATAACAGGAAGTAATTGAGACATACCCAATTTGGTCCATAAGATGAAATAGGGGAAGGCTGAATGTCCAGAGTAAAAGGCCTAGTCAATAAAGGATTGAAATTGAAAAAGATGGTCTAAAAACCGGAAATCCAACCGAGAAGCCCAGTCTGATAAAATATCTAAGGATTGATCCGAACGCTTCCCATTCGAATTCTCATCATTGCTAGAAATTAAATGTGCTGCCTTCCTAACTCGTGTAACCGTCAGCATAAAAGGTGAACTTTACCAATTTTGACAGTTTTACCTGCCAGTTTGAACTTTGAACCTTTGAGCTTTCTTCTCCTTCCCGTAACTTCCTCTCGCTTTTACTTAAATCTCAACAATGGTGACCGTGAACTCTAACCGTAATTCTTCCTTCGCGTGACTCCTGCTAACGCTGCTTCCCCAATCCAAACCCTAATCAAGAGGGTTCGAGTTCAAATCCTCATCCCACAAAGAACCATGGGGAAGAATCCGCACCGATACCTTCTCGTCACCCATCGACTTCTTTAAGGATGGGGAACAGTTTCCTCATGCCAATACCCCCTCTACTGTTACGGAAGCTGAGATACGTATCCTTCGGACTCGCTATCAGATTCCGGATACGTACGCAACAAGGGCTCCTGCTCCCGAAGAACGCATGTACCATTGACCGGATGGTTGGGTCGCTATGCCAGTTATTTTTCTCGAAAAGGGAATTCGCCTTCCCCTCCACGCCTTCGTCGTTACCCTCCTAGGGTTTATAGGAGTGGGATTTTCCCAGTTGGTCCCTAATTCCTATATCCACATTCGGCGTTCATTGCCTTTTCGTCATTTAACTAGGATTCCTCCTCTCGTCGACATCTTCTTCACCTCTTCTCACGGTAGATCCCGAGAACGAGGTTTCAAAATGTTGAGCAAACAAATCTCCTCGACCCAACGCCAGATTTGAGAAGAGACCTCGATGGATACCCCTTCAAGCAACAAGGGATGGGTAAAAATGGTTTTTGTTACAGACCCAAAATCTCTTCTCCTCCCGATTGGACTATCTCTCGATCGGATCTCTCACGACTTTGAGATATCCTCAAGAGCGTGTGAAGGAAATGGCAGATTTTTTGAAGAAGATTCCTCCGAAGGAATGGAGTTTTCACTTCTGACTAAGCAAGCCTAGTTATATGAACATAAATGTAAGTTTCGAACAACTTTGTAACACAGTTTTTTGAGATATTTAAGTGACATGGGTTCTGATACATGGTTATTTGAAGTGTCTTTGATCAAACCAATTTCTTCGGAAGTAAAAGAGTTGGAAGACTTTTTGGCGGGGGAGATTATGGATGCAAGTGAAGAGCCTCCGACTGAAGAATCTCCCCGAGCTGATCCTGTGACGCCCCCAAAATTAGGTATACGTCACCCATCTTGGGTCACCACTTACATGGTACATAAATTCAAATACAAACTTAATTATACATCTGTCGTGTAACATACGACAATACATAAACTGAGAGTTCTAATAGAAATATTGTCATTTAGACAATATCCATACTCAAGGAGTCCTCATTACATTTATTGTTACACTATTTAACAGAATAGTGAGGACTACTAATGCTATCTTCGGGACCATCACTCCTTTCCCCGACTCGTCCCAAATTTATATTCTCATTTTCAAGAGAATGTGAAAGAAAGGGTGAGCTCAACTAGCCCAAAGAAGAAATATTATAACTAAGATAATGCGTAATAAATTATCAATAGTCTTCAACAATGTTAAACCGATAAAATACAATAGACAAACCAGGTTTAAATCATAAATGAATATGCAATCCATTAAAAGAGTCAAGTAGAAAATAAAGTCTACTATCTTTTAGGCTTTAAAAGGTTTTCATCAATTTTTATCACTAAGACTCAGTTTAATGAATAAACCACAATATCTAATCATCCTTGTACCATGGTCAAGGATTTTCATCAAATTATCAATGGTCATGACTATACCGAATCACCCCTGGTCATAATCATACCAAAAACTATCCATCACAGCATTACAGGCCACTGAGGACTTTTATCACATCATTTATAACAAGCCATGATTATACCGAATGATCTCTGGTCATAATCATACTAAGTTCATCTATGCACGTAAGCCAAAGATAACATAATATAACATGAGGATGATGACAATGACATAATAATTCAATAAAACAAGTTCATTTAATTAATTTATTCAGAATTATTAACGCCCAAATTGTCAACATGATCATCGCTTTTGTAGAGTAAAATTCAAGAATGATCGCAGTAATATTTCCATGAAAAAAAGATTTGGATGAAACGCAAATATAAAGGATATTCTACTAATTTCATAGAGTATATAAGTCAAAGTTTTAACCAACCGGGTATAATAAAGAATGGAATAACAAAAGAAATCACCATGCATGCGATAGATCAGATAGCAAAAGTTATTCCAATGTAATAATAAATATCGGAACCAGTCCCGTGAAAACATGCATGTGATGTTTCAATGTAATAATAATAAAGATTTTAACTAGGTCCATGTAAAAACACATGCATGTGATGTTCCAATGTAATAATAATAAAGATTTTAACCAGTCCTGTAAAACACATGCATGTGATGTTCCAATGTAATAATAGAAGAATGTCACCAAGTATAGGTAACCATGATACAAAGTTATTCCAATAGAATAATAAGAATGGAATAATATAAGGATTTCACCAAGTATAGGTATTCCGCATATACATGTGTCATGTATAGGTATGCCACTTTTAAAAAGTTATTCCAATGTAATAATAATAAAGAATGGAATAATGTAAGTTCTCTTCATGAATAAGAAAGAATAACACCCTTACGGTACAACAAATAATATTCCCTACCTTAAAAAGTTGAATATTGGAAAAGTGAAGTAGAAAATACTTTTCTTCTTTTCTCTATAGTTTCTCTCTCTAGAGTTTCAAATTGAATTATGTAAGAAATAATGAAGGAATGAGCTTTCTATTTATAGAAAAAACCGAGGGTGGCTCTTGGTCTTAATGAAGGGTCAAAATGACTTTCGTAATATCAAGAGACAACTACTATTTGCTGAAGGGGTAATTAACCTCGAACAATCAAGAGGCGCTTAACTCTTGGTAATATTGAAGGGACAACTACTATTTGCGAAGGGGTAATTACTATTGATGAAGGTAATTACTATTGACGAAGGTAATTACTATTCACAAAGGTAATTACTATTCACAAAGGTAATTACTATTGACGAAGGTAAATACTATTAACGAAGGTAAATACTATTGACGAAGGTAATTACTATTCACAAAGGTAATTACTATTCACAAAGGTAATTACTATTCACAAAGGTAATTACTATTGACGAAGGTAAATACTATTGATGAAAGTAATTACTATTCACAAAGGTAATTACTATTTACAAAGGTAATTACTATCGATTTAAGGACTCTTAGATGATTTATATATGGCCCCCCCCCATAAAATAATCAAACTTACCACAAACTTCTCATAATGCACTCTTTATATACATCAAGGATTGAATAAATATTACCACAAATTATTTTATTTTTAATCAACACATATTTAATCTTTCAACAATTATTAATCATTTATAACTTGTCGCCTCAATTAATAATTTAATACTATAACATATTATATGTGATGATAATCGTGACAATAATTGAATCAATAATATAAGAGATATGATGCAACAACCATCGTGTAGTAATAATCGAGTATAGCTAAGTGACTTCTCACGTAAGCATCAATAATTAATACCGTGTGCTACTACGCAACCACACGACATCGCATTTTTTTACTAATGGGTAGTTCAACAGCTTTTGACAGAACACCTCTCGCCGTTATTTTTATAGAAAAATAATTTTGTCATTTTCTAACTACGACAATACTTCCGTTAGGGGTCCACTAATGATTGAGCCATCGCATTTAATATTCCCCGACAAAAAGAATATTCCCCAAACTAAACGAAGCAAGTTTTATAAATATTACACACAACTATAACATTATATCAAATTTATTCCATAATATTCAAAAATAATATTTATAAAAAATTCATCTTTATTTATAAAAGTTGGGGTCTTACAACCTCCCTTCTTATATGAAATTTCCTCGAAATTAGGGTACGCACTGATATGATAAAGAGGTGAGGATACCTTGAATACCTTTATCGTTAAAAATATTAAATTCATCTTCTAATCCCGCCAAAGATATTCATTAACAATTCATCTTTGCACTACAGCCAAAGATATACAAATCAGAAACCAATAATGCCGAGACGCAACTTAATAAATATATCACCAATTAATTATCCATGCACCATCGCCAAGGATATTCGTGTTTTCAATTACTATCATGATTATACCGAATATTCCTTGGTCATAATCATACCAAGTCTATCAATGCACTACTACCAAAGATGACTTTTTACCACATCCATGAATTAATATTTCATTCATTGAGACTCAAAGACAATAATTAATCCATATCATCGAATCATCCCCACTAACTATGTGCCAAGGATATTCATTAGTATCACGACCACTTAATTATCCATGCATTACTACCAAAGATAATCATGTATTCATTTATTAGTAGTCACGACCACAAATTATCCATGCACTACTACCAAAGATAATCGTAGTATTCATTAGTATCACGACCACAAATTATCCATGCACTACGGCCAAAGATAATCGTGTATTCATTAGTATCACGACCACAAATTATCCATGCACTACGGGCCTAAGATAATCGTGTATTCAATTACGGTCATGATTATACCGAACAATCCGTGGTCATAATCATACCAAGTCCATCTATGCATGTGAGCCACAGATGACTTTCAACATAATATAAGCATGAGGATCATGTCAATGATATAAAGAATCAATCAAATGAGATAAAGGATAAATATTAAACATTTATAATATAATTTATCCAGGATTCAAGAATATCCCCATGTTATCAATCACTTAATAATCTCATGATCTAATATCATTAATATTATAACAATATTTTAATCACTTCTTAAATTTATAAACAATTTATCTCAATTGTTTACGCTTTACCATATAATGCATTTAATCATTCCAAAATGCCATACTCATAAGATATCATCACCAATTATCAAATCCTCATAAAAAAAAAAAAAATATGCATATACTCTATATAGATTTCTAGCCATATAAATCTTATTTTCAACTTTGTTACTTCACATAACATATTTAACTCATATGTTCAGAATTAAACTATTTTCATGAAAAATACCAAATCAGTCCCAAAAATATTTCTTTTCTGGGATTTAGCATAATATAGTCCCATAATGAAAATATATTTTTCTAAATTTTAAAATTTATTTACTATTTTTCAAAAATCAATTTCTAATTAATTCCTTAAGAAATTTGCTACCTCAAGTTTAACTCCAGAAATTCCCAAATCTTGGCAGGACCTTACACATGTTAATGTGAGCCTCAATTTAAATTTCATGGTCATCGGAAGTTGTAGAACTCCGGTTATAGCATTTTTCGTCGTAAAATCCTAAATATTGAAATGGTCATAACTTGCTTGCTCATTTTAAGTCGGAATGAGCTCATTTTTGGACACGACGTTTTTATACCATATACTTTTATGTCCCAAAAGGCCTGAATTTTTCTCACTAATTAAGTGGCCGAAACAGCCCTTACAAAAACGTGGCAGCAGCTTTTTGGACATTTTGAAGTTTTGACTCATTTGCTAAAATCAGTCCACACGAAAATCTACAACACCTTTTTCAATGATTCCACTTGGATTAGTTAGGTAACTCATAGATCTAACTCTAGGACTTGACCACACTCAAAAATTCAAAATATAATAGGAGATTTGGTCAATTGAATTTCATGTTACGTTTTTCACCAAAATCTGGTTTTTAACTCCTTGTGATTTTTAAGAAACTTTCATGTTTTCACATACTAACCAACATAACTCATCATAACACTTACTAATACCACGTATACCCATGATTTTCATTAGTCCAATGCTTTTATTATGACTTTCATCATAAACCACGTAAACTGCTCATTTTAGTTGAAGAAATATTTGAGGGTTTAAGAAATGGGTTTTAGATCGGGGTCAATACTTAAATTCGATTTCACGCCTAAGTAGGCTAAGAAGTCTTCAAGAATACGCCAGAAATTTATTAATAATAGAAATATCATTCAAAATTGTGACTCTCATCCAAGACTTGGATAGTACGTCACATTGATACCAACCGTGACTTCTATCCCTTAACCTAGATAGCACCTCACAATGATACCTATAAACTTGCCATCTTCATTCACGATGTCGCCTACGTAAAGTCCGCGCTTTTTTGCATTCCACACAAGGAAGTCAATAACTAAAGGTTCGGGGCTCTTTACTTATGGCTTGATATGACAATAATTGACTTTAGTAGTTTGGTTACTTGAATTCGCACAACAAAGTTGGTTATGAATATAAAAGCTAACAACCTACATTTAAAAGCATGATGAGTAGTTAACCAATTGATTCCTAAAATCACATCAAAGGCAAGTATTTTCAAAAGATAAGATCGACAGTAACGTGAAAGTGTTTATTTGAATCAAACAAGATTTAAAAATAGTAGCGATAACGAAGGCTCCTACTAACGAAGTTTCAACCAATAAGTCAAAGTCTAACTTCACGAGTCAAATTTAAACGTTGAACGCAAGCAAGAGAGATAAATAATGGGTAGAACCCAGATCTTATAAGGTATAGACTTAGCAATTTATAATTAACTAACCCGTGCTAACTTCGTTCGGTTTACTCGCTTTTTGAGAAGTCATGAAAATGCACTTCCTAAAACCAACGACTTTGTTTTGTCCATATCCACCTTTTGTCGCCACCGTCCCCAAATTTAGACTTGACTTTGGTGCACAACAAAATTGAGCTAAATGACCTTCTCTTCTTGCAATTTCCACTTCTATTATCTTTGCCATGATTACCAATCAAGTGGTTACCATTCTTAGCATGATAATTTCCCCACGATGGTTATCATTGTTCGATAATTGCTGCCACCAAAAAGATGATTATTATCGTATTGTTGGTCGTTACCTTTTGTTTCGAAATGAATCAACACTCTCATGTGCTTCATTGCTTATCTCAAAGATTTTCAGATGTCATTCTCAAACACCGCCACAAAACAAGGGTTAATTAACATATCACATATTATCCCTATACTCTAACCGACCAATTAAATACCAAATAAATTTAGGTAGGTCATACTAGCGAAGGAATTCCCTGCCCTCCCTCCTAGTTCTTATCTCAAGATCTTAGCTGTGGATCATATCCCTAAGCTCTAATACCAACCGTGGACGCCCCCAAAATTAGGTATACGCCACCCATCTTGGGTCGCCACTTACATGGTACATAAATTCAAATACAAACTTAATTATACATACATCCGTCAGGTAACATACAACAATACATAAACCGAGAGTTCTAATAGAAATATTGTCATTTAGATAATATCCATACTCAAGGAGTCCTCATTACATTTATTGTAACACTATTTAATGTAATAGTGAGGACTACTAATGCTATCTTCGGGACCATCACTCGTTCCCCGACTCGTCCCCAAATATATATTCTCATTTTCAAGAGAATAATGTGAAAGAAAGGGTGAGCTCAACTAGCCCAAAGAAGAAATATTATAACTAAGATAATGCGTAATAAATTATCAATAGTCTTCAACAATGTTAAACCGATAAAATACAATAGACAACCGGTTTAACTGCAATGAATATGCAATCCATTAAAAGAGTCAAGTAGAAAATAAAGTCTACTATCTTTTAGGTTTTAAAAGGTTTTCATCAATTTTTATCACTAAGACTCGCTTTAATGAATAAACCACAATATTTAATCATCCCCGCATCATGGTCAAGGATTTTCATCAAATTATCAATGGTCATGACTATACCGAATCACCCCTCGGTCATAATCATACCAAAACTATCCATCACAAGACATTATGTGCCACCGAGGACTTTTATCACATCATTTATAACAAGCCATGATTATACCGAATGATCTCTCGGTCATAATCATACTAAGTTCATCTATGCACGTAAGCCAAAGATAACATAATATAACATGAGGATGATGACAATGACATAATAATTCAATAAAACAAGTTCATTTAATTAATTTATTCAGAATTATTAACGCCCAAATTGTCAACATGATAATCGCTTTTTGTAGAGTAAAATTCAAGAATGATCGCAGTAATATTTCCATGAAAAGATATTGGATGAAACGCAAAAATATAAAGGATATTCTACTAATTTCATAGAGTATAGAAGTCAAAGTTTTAACCAACCGGGTATAATAAAGAATGGAATAACAAAAGAAATCACCATGCATGCGATAGATCAGAGATGCAAAAGTTATTCCAATGTAATAATAAATAACGGAACCAGTCCCACAAAACGCATGCATGTGATGTTCCAATGTAATAATAATAAAGATTTTAACCAGTCCTGTAAAACACATGCATGTGATGTTCCAATGTAATAATAATAAAGATTTTAACCAGTCCGTGTAAAACACATGCATAAGATGTTCCAATGTAATAATAGAAGAATGTCACCAAGTATAGGTAAACGCAGATACAAAAGTTATTCCAATAGAATAATAAGAATGGAATAATATAAGGATTTCACCAAGTATAGGTATTCCGCATATACAGTGTCATGTATATAGGTATGCCACTTTTACAAAAGTTATTCCAATGTAATAATAAAGAATGGAATAATGTAAGTTCTCTTCATGAATAAGAAAGAATAACACCCCTTACGGTACAACAAATAATATTCCCTACCTTAAATGAGTGAATATTGGAAAAGTGAAGTAGCAAAATACTTTTCTTTCTTTTCTCTATAGTTTCTCTCTCTGTAGTTTCAAAGTTGAATTCATAAGAAATAATGAAGGAATGAGCTTTCTATTTATAGAAAAACCGAGGGTGGCTCTTGGTCTTAACGAAGGGTCAAAATGACTCTTCGTAATATCAAGAGACAACTACTATTTCATGAAGGGGTAATTAACCTGGAACAATCAAGAGGCGCTTAACTCTTGGTAATATCAAGGACAACTACTATTTGCGAAGGGGTAATTACTTATTGATGAAGGTAATTACTATCGACGAAGGTAATTATTATTCACAAAGGTAATTACTATTCACAAAGGTAATTACTATCGACGAAGGTAAATACTATTAACGAAGGTAAATACTATCGACGAAGGTAATTACTATTCACAAAGGTAATTACTATTCACAAAGGTAATTACTATTCACAAAGGTAATTACTATCGATTTAAGGTAAATACTATCGATTTAAAATAATTACTATTCACAAAGGTAATTACTATTTACAAAGGTAATTACTATCGATTTAAGGGACTCTTAGATGATGACATATGCCCCCCCCCATAAAATAATCAAACTTACCACAAACTTCTCATAATGTACTCTTTATATACATCAAGGATGATGAATAAATATTACCACAAATCATTTTATTTTTAATCAACACATATTTAATCTTTTAACAATTATTAATCATTTATAACTTGTCGCCTCAATTAATAATTTAATACTATAACATATTATATGAGATGATATCGTGACAATAATTGAATCAATAATATAAGAGATATGATGCAACAATTATCGAGTAATAATTGAGTATAGCTAAGTGACTTCTCACGTAAGCATCAATAATCAATACCGTGTGCTACTATGCAACCACGCCAGACATCGCATTTTTTTACTACCGGTAGTTCAATGCTTTTGATGACCAGAATACTCTCCGCCGTTATTTTTATATAAAAATAATTTTGTCGCTTAACTACGACAATACTTACTCGCTAGGGGTCCACTAATGATTGAGCCGCCGCATTTAATATTCCCCGACAAAAAGAATATTCCCCGACCAAACGAAGCAAGTTTTATGAATATTACCCACAACTATAACATTATATCAAATTTATTCCATAATATTCAAAAATAATATTTATAAAAAAAATTCATCTTTATTTATAAAAGCTGGGGTCTTACAGATCCCCCCGTCACCGATCCACCCACTATTTCTCCTCAGAATGACGAACCCCAAACTGATGAACCCATCGTTCCTGAAGAATCTCTCAGACCTCGTCGAAGGAAAAGAGCCGCCAAGAAATCTAAGTCCACCCAAATTTAAACAAATCCTCGAAAGCGATCCTAAACAGCCTGTAAGCAATTCCACAAGCAAACCCCTCATCCAACCCTAGTTCTGTACCTTCTGAATCGATTCCGATTAAGAGAAGCCTGCTTGACATACCTCTACACGATCGAGCGAAGGTCCTTCGTGCTAAAAAGCTGAGGACAAAGATTACTCCAATGACTGCCGAGGAGCTCCGAGTTCCATCATCTTCGACTGACATTCCCCCAATAGTCCCAACAGAAATTCAAGTGCGTGATGATGAATCGGTCGAATCTATCCTCGCCCTATCTAGGAAAAGGAAACAACCATCGACGCCCATCCCAGTTCATCCTCCGCTCCCTCACCACCCACTTAACCTAATCCTGCTCGATCTCCCTCCCGAAAAAATATATATACTGGATCCGCCATTAACTCGCGATAGCATCAGCTCAGGCTCTCTCCTCCTGACATACCAACTCTCAATTTCAAAGATGATGCTATGGCCTTTTCCAACCATGTGGCCTCGATTTAATGCCAACTTTCCTTTTCAACTGCTTTGACACTTTTTCGTCTGTGAGACCGATGACCATCGGCTTGGGGAACAGCTTCAACGGGGACTTGCTTAACGAAGGCATGAGCTATCCGCGAAGGTAAATGGTTCTCTTTAATTTCAGATTTATCTTTATACTTATACGCTTGAAACCGATCAAATGATGCCGGACACGCGTAGGTGAATGTTGTGTTCTGGACGCTCAAGGCCCAAGGTCTATCAAGTCGAAACCAAGAAGAGGCAATGAAAAAGGAGAATGCCATCCTCAAGTCTCGCTCGCTCGAGAAAGGACTCAACGTGAGAGCGCTTCTTCACACAAATGAAGGTCTTCTTGGAAAGAGTTGGCCCAATCCAAAGGAGATGTGAAGACATCCAATGAAGAATCAAATCAACTAAAACACAATATGAGGAGATCGCCAAGATGAACGCTGATTTGGTTCAGAGGAGGAAATAAGGATGGAGAAGGTCAAAGAGTTAAAGGTCGATGCTAAGATTTTGACTAAAACGATCCAAAATCTAGAGCTAGCGTAAACTCGCCATCCGAATAAGCGCCGAAGCTTGAAGAAGAAACCGAGAACTCAAGGCTCTTCGGGACCTTGGGCCTCCTTTCGACCGATGATCTTCTAAGCAGATCTGTGAAGAGTATCGGACAACGGATGAAATTAACGGAGAGATCATGAAGATATATCCCGAAGCTATGAGCTCACGAGTCGTGGCAAGGAGAAGTTGATTACGCCTAACGTGGACCCAACTTTTGCTCGACTCTTCGGATGGCGAGGATGATGCATGTAAGTGAATACTCTTGTTTTCCCGGATTTTATTTAAGAATATTTATGAAAATTTCTGTTATTTTACTTTCTTTAATTTATAGGATTTGTGTAAAAATTTTCTAATTTTGTAGTCAAATTAAATATTAATGAAATGTGGTCTCATTCCTTATGACTTCGGTGCATTTACTTTCTGCCAATACTTCAATATTAATTCAACTGGAAAAATGCACAAACTCTTTCATGGACTCAACTCGAACTGTTAATTAACAACTAAGCATGTCATATAACAGATAAGATGAAGTTAGGGAATGAGGCATTCCGAACTCAACACTTAGAAAAAATTTAGGTAATAAAGTAAAGGGATACTTATTAGTTATCAAGTGTGAGATGATTCCGCTTCATTGGGAATTTGTTTACCCTGTAAGGCCTAACAAAACTAAAAGATGACCTTTGCCTACCACGAAGGGGTCCGACGAAGTCTAAAGAACGACAGTTGTCTACCACGAAGGGCCTGACAAGGTCTGAAGGACAACGCTTGCCTACCACGAAGGGCCTGACAAGGTTTAAATGTCGATAATTGCCTACCACGCAGGGCT
This sequence comes from Panax quinquefolius, assembly GCA_020205615.1. NCBI lineage: Eukaryota > Viridiplantae > Streptophyta > Magnoliopsida > Apiales > Araliaceae > Panax > Panax quinquefolius. Next base: position 90,665,291 of record CM035165.1, read on the forward strand.
CGACAACGTCTTAAGGATGACACTTGCTTACCACCACGAAGGGCCCGATAAGGTCTAAATGTCGATTTATCGCCTACCACGCAGGCTCTCGACAACGTCTTAAGGATGACACTTGCCTACCACGTAAGGGCCCGATAAGGTCTAAATGTCGACGATCGCTTACCACGCAGGTATTCGACAACGTCTTAAGGATGACACTCGCTACCGCGAAGGGCCCGAAAAGGTCTCAAGAACAACGCTGCCTACCATTTAAGGGGCTCGACAAGGTCTAAATGTCGACAATCGCTTACCACCACGCAGGTATTCGATAACGTCTTAAGGATGACACTTGCCTACCACAAAGGGCCCGACAAGGTCTAAATGTCGATTTATTCGCTTACCACGCAGGCTCTCGACAACGCTTTTTGGATGACACTTGCCCACCACCACGAAGGGCCCGACAAGGTCTAAATGTCGACAATTGCCTACCACGTAGGCCCGATAACGTTTTAAGGATGACACTTGCTTACCACGGAGGGCCCGACAAGGTCTAAATGTCGACAATTCGCTTACCACGCAGGCTCGACCGATAACGTTTTAAGGATGACACTTGCTTACCACGTAAGGGCCCGATAAGGTCTAAATGTCGATAATTGCCTACCACGCAAAGGCCCGATAACGCTCTTAAGGATGGCGTTTGCCTACCACGAAGGGCCTAACAAACCCATAAGGTCCACCTGCCATTAAGGCTACCATCGAATGGTCAGCGAGTCCCCCCGAACCTCCTTACACCACTAAACTGATCAGCAACGAAGATAAGATTTGTTTGAGAGACCAAAAAAAAAAGGAACTTTTATTGATGATGACGTGAATATTTACAGACTTCCAATGTACTGACATCATTTTTACTGAAAGTACTTCCTAAGCCTGCCAACGTGCCAAGTATTTTTAATTGCTGACCCGTCCAATGCCTTCAACCGATAAGTCCCCGCTTCGCAGACTTCGGTTGATTTCATATACGGTCCTTCTCGGTTTGGCATCAACTTTCCTGATTCTCGAGGTGTAGATGCTTCACTTCTTTGAGGACAAAATCCCCTACTTCGAATCTGCAATACTTTACCCCCTTATTATAATGTTTGGCCACTCTTCGCTGATAGGCTGCCAATTTGATTAAGGTTGTTTCTCTGACTTCTTCAAGCAAATCAAGATTGGCCTTCAACCCTTCTTCATTGTAGATCTCTTTGAATTGACTAACTCAAGACTTGAGATCCAATTTCAATCGGGACTAAGGCATCGCATTATAGGCCACCGAAAGGTGAACCCCGTCAGTAGTCCTCTAATAGTTCGATAAGCCCATAACACGCTAAGTAGCTCTTCCGCCATCTCGCCTTAGCTTCATTCCAATCAAGGCTTGATCCCATTCAGCAGCCGCTTTTGTTGGTCACTTCAACTTGTCCGCTTGATCGAGGATGAGCCATCAAGTCTTTCCGTCGGCCGGATCCCCGCTTCTTTCAAAATGTTTCAAGTTTCGCTCCCACAAACTAACGCCCATTGTCCGATATTACCACCTTAGGAATTCAAAACGAAATACTACCGATTCTTTTCAAAATTTCAAGCATTCATGTTCGTTATTAACCTAAGTGGCTTTGCTTCTACCCATTTGGTCATATAGTCGATGGCAACTATAACAAAACCGACTTGACCTTTTGCTTTTTGAGAAGATGACCAAAGATATCAACCCCCAAACAAATAAGGGTATAAGAGATAAGATCGAGTATAGCTCTTCCGTGGTCGATGTGGTATGGACCGCTGAGTTGACACTTCGCACTTCTCGACGATTCGGCCGCTTCCTGAAGATGGTAGGCCAGTAGTATCCCTGACGAAGTACTTTGTAGGCTAATGACTTAGCAGCCATATGGTCGCCACAGATGCCTTCATGTACCTCTTGGAGAGCATATTCAGCTTCAGATGGAGTCAAACATTTCAGTAGTGGAGACAAGAAAGCCCTTAGGAAAAGATCCCCATCAATCAGAACAAAATTAGCACTCTTGTACTTGATTTTCTTGGCTAGCATCCTATCTGATGGTAAAACACCATCTGTCAGATACTCCAGATATGGGGTCAACCAGCAGTTGGTTCGGTAAATGTACATTACCGATTCATGATGAACACTAGGATGTTGTAAAATTTCTAAGTAAACTGACCCCTCAATGACGTTAACATCTGTAGTGGCTAATTTGGAGAGTGTATCAGCAATGGAATTGTTATTACGCCGACTCTCAAACTCGTAGGATTAGAAATATTGAAGTCGTTCTTTCAATTATGCCAAATACTTGATCATTCTTGGGCCTCGAAGCTTCAGACTTCTAGAGAATTGCTTAACGACTAACCGAGAATCATCAAGATGACTATTCTCTCGCACTTCAAGACTCTTTGCTAGTCATAACCTCGCGTTTCATACTCATACTTCTTTGTTTTTTCGCTTTTAAATCAAATCGATGGCTCATTGATTTTGAATCCTCCGGACTCGCCGTAATAATCCTCGATCCATCGACGTCCGTAGTAGAAGACCCATCTCGCATACAACGCCCATTTAACTCTCGTCAAGAATCGCAACTACTCACGATCCTTTCACCGCCACAACTTCATCACTTTAGAAAACGAGCATTCAACTACAAAATCAGCCAAGGCTTGCCTTTGATGGCGTGTTCAGGATGATATTCAATGAAAAATTGGGACAACTCCATCGTCCACGCAATTTAATCTCCCCGATACCTCGTGTTTGCCCATAATCTTCTTCAAAGGTCGATCTCAGGTATATTATTACCAATCTACCCTGGAAGTATTGCCTAAGCTTTCGACTAGCAATTATTAAAGAAAAGGCAAACTTTTCAATGTTTGGGTACATTGTTTCAGCATCCCGAAGGACATGGCTTACATAATAAACCGGGTGCTACTTACCCCCAACTTCACGCACCAAAACTGCTCCTACTGCCAACGAACTAGCTGCTAAGTACAAATATAGAGGCTCAGCAGGAGCGGGCTTCACCAACAAAGGCACTGAAGATAAGTAGGACTTGATGCTCGAAGGCGCCCTCACACTTCAAGTCCATTGGAACGCCTTTGCATTCTTTTGGCCCTTTCAACGATCAAAAAACAAGAAACATCTTTCTCGCCGACTTAGACATGAACCTCCTTAAAGCTGCAATCCTTCTAGTTAGACGTTGAACATCTTTAAATGACTGAGGAGTCTTCATGCTCAGGATCGCTTGAATCTTCTCTGGATTGGCTTCAATTCCTCTTCGATCGATAAGATAACCCGTAAACTTGCCGCCCCTTGTAATCAAGGTGCACTTTAGTGGGATTTAGTCTCAAGTTGTGATAAATAATTATTTGAAAGCATTCTTCTAAATCATCCAAATGTTTACGCATCAACATGATTTTAACAATCATGTCATCCACGCACACCTCCATATTCTTACCCAATTGGTAATCAAGACGTAGTTCATCATCCTCCGTATGTATCCCTAAGATTGATGATGTGAGACCCCAGATTTTATCAATAAAGATTTAAATTTTGTTTAAATAATTTTTAATATTATGGTGTGAATTTGAGATAATATTATAGTTGTGGGTAGTATTTATAAATTTTGCAAAGTATGCAAGTGGTTATATTATATTCGATTGGCTCTGGGGAATCTTCGGTTTAGCAGGAATATTCGCATAACTACCAATCATTGGTGGACCCATAATGTAATTATTTTTGATCGAGAAAACGACAAAAATATTTTATTGAAATAACGACGGAAGTTTTACCATTGACATCGCTGAACTACCTAAGAGTAAAAGTAAGAAGAACGCGTGGTCGCATAAGAAAGACACACCAGATTGATTATCGATGCTTATGTGAGAAGTCACCGTTTGATTCCATTATTATTTATTAATAATATGAATTATTATAATGATAACGACGCTTTTGTTTTATTCAGATTATTAACGTAATAAAATGTAAACATCTTTTTATATAAAATGTAATACTTTATTAAAGTTATTCTATAAATGTAATATATTATATTTTATTATGCATAGTGTTGCATAGTATTTTGCATAGTGTTTTGTATAGTATTGCATAAGTGTTTGCATAGAAAATGTTTTTATATAAATAGAATATATGATATTTTATTTAAAAGATTTTGCTTTTAAATATGGACCGCCGATTAAAGTAAATCAACTGGACCATTCATGGATTAATTACTATGCATTCTATTTTCCTATAAATAAGCTCATTCCTTCATTATTTTCTTTTAATTCAATCAAACTCTGTAGAGAGAAATTATAGAGAGAAGCTATAGAGAAAATCTATAGAGAGAAAGAAGAAAAGTATTCTCGCTACTTCACTTTTCCAATATTCATTCTTCTAAGGTAAGGGTATTATTTGTTGTAATCATAAGGGATATTATTCGCTTTGTATTCACGAAGAGAACCTCTCGTTATTCCATTCATTATTATTCGTTGAATAACTCGTAAAAGTGGTATACCCTATACATAACCTCAGATATGCAGATACCCTATACTTGGTGAAATCCTTATGTTATTCCATCCTTATTTATTCTCATTTGAATAACTCAGATAACGCGGAACCCCTATACTTGGTGATCTTCTTCTTCGTTATTCCATTCTTTATTATTCTATTGAATATCCCGTCGTGTGTTTTACACCGCACCGGTTCCATTGTTTATTATTTCGCATTTATTATTCTCGTTGAATATCCTCGTCTCGTGTGTTTTACACCGGACCGGTTCCATTGTTTATTATTCAAGCATTTATTATTCGTTGATCATCCCGCTTGTGAATTTCACCGACCTAGTTCCGTTATTATTATTCTCGTTGAATAACTCGTTTACGCGCAAGCACCGCATGCATGGTGATTTCTTTTGTTATTCCATTCTTTATTATACCCAAATTGGTTAAAACTTTGACTTCTATACTCCATGAAATTAGTAAAATATCCTCGATATTTGCGTTTCATCCAAAGATCTTTTCATGGAAATATTCTTCCGATCATTCTTGAATTTTACTCTACAAAAAACAAGATCTTGTCGACAATTTGACGTTATTAATTCCTCGGATAAAATAATTTTGAACTTGTTTTATTGAATTATTATGTCATTGTCATCATCCTCATGATATATTATGTTATCTTTCGCTTACGCATAGATGAACTTAGTATGATTATGACCAGGATCATTCTAAGATAATCACGGCTTGTTATAAATGATGTGATAAAAGTCCTCAAGTGGCATGTAATGCGTTGATGGATAGTTTTTGGTATGATTATGACTGTGGGTGATTTAAATATAGTCATGACCATTGATAATTTGATGAAAATCCTCGACCGTGGGTATGTGGATGATTAGATGTGGTGGTTTATTTATTGTCGAGTCTCAAATGATAAAAAATTGATGAAAACCTTTAAAACCTAAAAGATAGTAGATTTTATTCTCTACTTGACTCTTTTTAATGGATCAGATATATCGTCGCAGCTTAAACCGGTTGTCTATTGTATTTTATCGCTTTAACATCGTTCAAGGCTAATGATAATTTATTCGCATTATCTTAGTCATAATATTTCATCGGGCTAGTTGAGCTCACCCTTTCTTTCACTATTCTCTTCGTGAAATGAGAACATAGCCGGGACTTAGTCTGGGAACTGAGTAATGGTCCCGAGGATAAGATTAGTAGTCCTCACTATTCTCGTGAAATAGTGTGATAATAGTTGTAATGAGGACTCCTTTCGAGTTTGTATAATATCTAGTAGACAATATTTGTATTCAAACTCACGCTTATGTCGTCGATCGCATACCCATGCGCTTAGGTTAGTAAGTTGTATTTGAATTTATGTACCATGTAAGTGGCGCACCCAAGATGGGTGACGATACCTAATTTTGGGGGGCGCCAGCTTGGTATCGAGCTTAGGATATGATCCCCTGCCAAGACGTGAGACTAGAACTAGGAGGGGAGAGATAGGGAATTCTTCGCAAGTATGACCTACCTAAGTTTATTTGGTATTTAATTGGCTCACGTAGTATAGGATAATATGTGATATGTTAATTAACCCTTGTTTTGTGACAAAGTGTTTGAGAATGACATCCGAAAAAATGCCGAGATAAACAATGAAGCACATGAGAGTGTTGATTCAAATTTCAAACAAAAGGTAACGACCAACAACACGATAATAATCATACTGGTGGCAACGACTATCAGAACAATGATAACCATCGTGGGGGAAATTATCATACTAAGAATGGTAACCACTTCGGTGGTAATCATGGCAAAGATAATAGAAGTGGAAATTGCAAGAAGAGAAGGTCATTTAGCCCAATTTTGTTGTGCACCAAAGTCAAGTCTAGCTGGGACGGTGGCACCAAAGGTGGATATGGACAAAACAAAGTCGTTGGTTTTAGGAAGTGCATTTTTCACGACTTCTCAAAAAGCTTAGTAAACCGAACGGGTTAGTAGCAAGTTAGTTAATTATAAATTGTAAGTCTATACCTTATAAGATACCGGTTCTACCCATTATTTTATCTCTCTTGCTTATGCTCAACGCTTAAATTTGACTCCGAGAAGTTAGACTTTGACTTATTGGTCAAACTTCGTTAGAGGGAGCCTTCGTTACCACTACTATTTTTAAATCTTGTTTGATTCAAATAAACACTTTCACGCTAATTCGTCGATCTTATCTTTTGAAAATACTTGCCTTTGATGTGATTTTAGGAATCAATTGGTTAACTACTCATCATGCTTTTCGAAGGTTGTTAGCTTTATATTCATAACCAACTTATTGTGCGTAATTCAAGTAACCAAACTACTAAAGTCAATTATTGTCATATCAAGCCATAAGTAAAGAGCCCCTAACCTTTCGTTGTTGACTTCCTCTTGTGTGGAATGCACCAAGCCGCATTTTTCAGAGGCTTACATCGTGAATGAAGATGGCAAGTTTATAGGTATCATTGTGAGGTGTTATATAGTTAAGGGATAGAAGTCACAGCTTGGTATCAATTTGACATACTATCCAAGTCTTGGAGGAGAGTCACAATTTTGAATGATATTTCTATTATTAATAAATTTCCGGCGATTCTTGAAGACTTTTAGCCTACTACTTAGAGCGTGAAATCAAATTTTGTATCGAATTCAAAGACAAAACCCATTTCTTAAACCTCAAATATTTCTTCAACTAAAATGAACAGCTTTACGTGGTTTATGATGAAAGTCATAATAAAAGCATTGGACTAATGAAAATCATGGGTATTCGTGGTATTAGTAAGTGTTATGATGAGTTATGTTGGTTAGTATGTGAAAACATGAAAGTTTCTTAGAAATCACAAAGAGTTGAAAATCGATTTTGGTGAAAAACGAATATGAAATTCAATCGACCAAATCTCTTATTATATTTTGAAATTTTGAGTGTGGTCAAGTCCTAGAGTTAGATCTATGAGTTACCTAACTAATCCAAGTGGAATTACTGGAAAAGGTGTTGTAGATTTTTGTGTGGACTGATTTTAGCAAAGGAGTGCAAAGCTGCAAAAACGAAAAAAGTCAGCTGCCATGATTTTAGAGGGATGTTTCAGCAACTTAAATTATGAGAAAAATTCTGGACTTTTGGGACATGAAGGTATATGGTATAAAGTACCTCCTGTCCAAAAATGAGCTCATTCTGACTTAAAATGAGCAAGTTATGACTATTTCAATATTTAGGTTTTTCCGATTTAAAAACGCTATATAACCGGAGTTCTATAACTCCGATGACCATGAAATTTAAATCTGGAGGCTCACATTAACATGTGTAAGGACCTGCCAAGATTTGGAAATTTTTGAGTTAAACTTGAGGTAGCAAATTTCTTAAGGAATTAATTAGAAATTGATTTTGAAAAATAGTAAATGAATTTTAAAATTCGAGAAAAATATATTTTCATTATGGGACTATATTATGCTAAATCCCAGAAAAGAAATATTTTGGGACTGATTTGGTATTTTCATGAAAATAGTTTAGTTACTTAACATATGAGTTAAATATGTTATGTGAAGTAACAAAGTTGAAAATAGGATTTTATGGCTAGAGAATCCTATATAGAGTATATGCATATTTTTTGAGAGATTTGATAATTGGTGATGATATCTTATGAGTATGGCATTTTGAATGATTAAATGCATTATATGGTAAAGCGTAAACAATTAAGATAAATTGTTTATAAATTTAAGAAGTGATTAAAATATTGTTATAATATTAATGATATTAGATTATGAGATTATTAATGATTGATAACATGGGGATATTCTTGAACTCGGATAAATTATATTATAAATGTTTAATATTTATCCTTTATCTCATTTGATTGATTCTTTATATCATTATCCTCACGCTTATATTATGTTGAAAGTCATCGTGGCTCAGAAGCATATAGATGGACTTGGTATGATTATGACTGTGGATTGTTCTAAGATAATCATAAATCAGAATTGAAAACACAATTATTTTCGTCAGTAGTGCATGGATAATTTGTGGTCGTGATACTAATGAATACACGATTATCTTTCGTCAGTAGTGCATGGATAATTCGTGGTCGTGATACTAATGAATACACGATTATCTTCGTCAGTAGTGCATGGATAATTTGTGGTCGGATACTAATGAATACACGATTATCTTCGTCGTAGTGCATGGATAATTTGTGGTCGTGATACTAATGAATACACGATTATCTTTCGCCGTAGTGTATGGATAATTTGTGGTCGTGATACTAATGAATACACGATTATCTTCGGGTCAGAAAAGTATGGATAATTTGTGGTCGTGATACTAATGAATACATGATTATCTTTCGTCAGAAAGTGCATGGATAATTCGTGGTCGTGATACTAATGAATATCCTCGCCAGAAAGGTGGATGATTCGATGATATGGATTAATTTATCGAAATGAGTCTCAAAGAATGAAATATTAATTCATGGATGTGGTAAAAGTCATCTTCGTCAGAAAGGATCGATAGACTTGGTATGATTACGACCACGGATTATTTAAGATAATCATGATCAGATTAAAAACACGTAATATCCTCGCCAATGGTGCATGGATAATTCGTGGTCGTGATACTATTAAGTCAAGCCTCAAAGATTATTGGTTTTACAACAGATATCTTGGGCTCAGTAGTGCAAAAAGATGAATTGTTAATGAATATCTTGGCCCGGATTCATGAAGATGAATTTAAATGATAAAGGTATTCAAAGTATCCTCACCTCTTTATCATACTGTGTATCGCAATTCTAATTTCGAGGGCTTAAATTCCATAAGAGAGGGAGATTGTGAGACCCCGTGATTTTATCAATAAAGATTTAAATTTTGTTTAAATAATTTTTAATATTATGGTGTGAATTTGAGATAATATTATAGTTGTGGGTAGTATTTATAAATTTTGCAAAGTATGCAAGTGGTTATATTATATTCGATGGCTCTGGGAATATTCTTGCTTAGTAGGAATATTCGCATAACTACCAATCATTGGTGGACCCCACAATGTAATTATCATTTTGATCGAGAAAACGACAAAAATATTTTATTGAAATAACGACGGAAGTTTTACCATCGATATCGTTGAACTACTCTGTAGTAAAAGTACAAAGAATAATGTGTGGGTCGCATAAGAAATACACCAGATCGATTATCGATGCTTATGTGAGAAGTCACTACTTTGATTCCATTATCATTCGATTAATAATATGAATTATTATAATGATAATGACGCTTTTGTTTTATTCGTATTATTAACGTAATAAAAATGTAAACATCTTTTTTATATAAAATGTAATACTTTATTAAAGTTATTCTATAAATGTAATATATTATATTTTATTACGATAAGTGTTGCATATAGTGTTTTTTGTATAAAAGGTTTTGTATAGTATTGCATAAAGGTTTGCATAGTAAAATGTTTTTATATAAATAGAATATATGATATTTTATTTAAAAGATTTTGCTTTTAAATATGGACCGCCGATTAAAGTAAATCAATCTGGACCGCTCATGGATTAATTACTACGCATTCTATTTTCCTATAAATAAGCTCATTCCTTCATTATTTTCTTTTAATTCATCAAACTCTAGAGAGAGAAATTATAGAGAGAAGCTATAGAGAGAAAATCTATAGAGAGAAAGAAGAAAAGTATTCTCGCTACTTCACTTTTCCAATATTCGGGCTTTCTTCTAAGGTAAGGGTATTATTTGTTGTAATTCGTAAGGATATTATTCGTTTGTATTCATGAAGAGAACTCTCGTTATTCCATTCATTATTATTTCGTTGAATAACTCGTAAAAGTGGTATACCCTATACATAACCTCAGATATGCAGATACCCTATACTTGGTGAAATCCTTATGTTATTCCATCCTTATTTATTCTCGTTGAATAACTCAGATACGCCGAATCCCCTATACTTGGTGATCTTCTTCGTTATTCCATTCTTTATTATTCTGTTTGAATATCCTCGTCTCAGGTGTTTTACACCGCACCGGTTCCATTGTTTATTATTTCACATTTATTATTCTCGTTGAATATCCTCGTCTCGTGTGTTTTACAATTCGACCGGTTCCATTGTTTATTATTCAAGCATTTATTATTCTCGGTTGATCATCCCGCTTGCGGTGAATTTCACCGACTCGGTTCCGTTATTATTATTCTCGTTGAATAACCGCCTTCGCGGGCACCGCATGCACGGTGATTTCTTTTGTTATTCCATTCTTTATTATATACCAAATAAGTTAAAACTTTGACTTCTATACTCCATGAAATTAGTAAAATATCCTCGATATTCAATGTTTCATCCAAGATTTTTCATGGAAATATTCTTCCGATCATTCTTGAATTTTACTCTACAAAACAAAGATTCTTGTCGACAATTTGGACGTTATTAATTCCTCGGATAAAATAATTTTGAACTTGTTTTATTGAATTATTATGTCATTGTCATCATCCTCATGATATATTATGTTATCTTCGCTTACGCATGCATAGATGAACTTAGTATGATTATGACTGTGGATCATTCTAAGATAATCACGGCTTGTTATAAATGATGTGATAAAAGTCCTCAAAGGGCCTCGTAATGCGTTGATGGATAGTTTTTGGTATGATTATGACTGTGGGTGATTCTAAGATAGTCATTTGACCATTGATAATTTGATGAAAATCCTCGACCGTGGGTATGTGGATGATTAGATGTGGTGGTTTATTTATTGTCGAGTCTCAAATGATAAAAAATTGATGAAAACCTTTAAACCTAAAAGATAGTAGATTTTATTCTCTACTTGACTCTTTTAATGGATCAGATATTCACCGCAGCTTAAACCGGTTGTCTATTGTATTTTATCGCTTAACATCGTCAAGGCTAATGATAATTTATTCTCGCATTATCTTAGTCATAATATTTTTCATCGGGCTAGTTGAGCTCACCCTTTCTTTCACTATTCTCTTCGTGAAATGAGAACATAGGCGGGACGTAGCTCTGGGAACTAGAGTAATGGTCCAGAGGATAAGATTAGTAGTCCTCACTATTCGTGAAATAGTGTGATAATAGTTGTAATGAGGACTCCTTTTGAGTTTGTATAATATCTAGTAGACAATATTTGTATTCAAACTCATAGCTTTATGTCGATTGTATACTACGCTTAGGTTAGTAAGTCAGATTTGAATTTATGTACCACGTAAGTGGCGCACCCAAGATGGGTGACGATACCTAATTTTGGGGGCGCCATGATGAGGTCAAGGTCATTTTCTTGTAGGCATATACCAAACGATGCAGAATGAACGCCATCTTCAGATATATCCTTTACTCATGGAAACTGATGATACCCAGAGAATGCGCCCATGAAACTTAACAAAGCATACCTCAAGTGGCATCGATGAGTTGGTCGATGGGGGCGCCGGTAGAAATCCTTTTGGACAAGCTTTATTCAGATCAGATAGTCGATGCAGATCGCCATTTACCGCTCTATTTCTCGACCAAAGACCACATTTGCCACCCATCGGGTAGTCGATCTCAAAAATGAAGTCACCGCCAACAATTTTGCAATCTCTTCATCGATGATCCGCCGACGCTCAGTGCAAAGATCCTCCTCTTCGTCGAATCGGTTTCTTCGACGGGTCCACTTCCAACCGATGCTCAATAATATCCCCTCGCTACTCCCTAAGATATCCCGAGGTTCCCATGCGAAGATATCAACATAAGATCGCAGAGCTCCACGAGGTTCGTCCCGAGAGGTTCCGCAGATTCAATCTATTTTGACCGCCTTGTTTACCTTGCCCGGATGAGCTCTATCTCCTCCGATTCTTCACCGCATGACCAATGGTTCGAACTACTCTCTCGTTGAAGGGTTCAATCTCTATCGCCATGGTCCGCTTTTTGCTTCGATACCCCACTCCTCAAGTGATCACAAAGATTTCTATAACACCTTCTCGCAGATCCAAATCTTCTTTCACCTCACCAACCCCATGAGCCAGTAGGAAATTTAATTTTGAAATGAGGGATTGAGGTCACAACTTGTAAAGCAATTAAAGTAGGCCTTCCCAAAAATAGCATTATAAGGTAATCTATATGTACAATATAAAATTTACAAATAATTTCTACCGCCGAGGGGTCGCTCAAGATGACCTAGAGTTCAATGGTTCCAAACCACCTCGACCGGATCGTTACTAAAACCGCATAAAGGAGCCTCCCCGCTTATCTCCATCTTCCACCCGCCTCAGTGCATCCTCCGATAAGCGTGGGCATATGTAATATCTACTGTAAGACCCATTATCTACCATCATTCGCTTCATATCCACCGAACCCACTTCAAGGCAACAAGCATCAATGATCCCTCATGTGGTTCGATGATTTCAATGGTAATCCTCACAAGAAGGAGATTATCAGATTTCGGATAAGGTCTATCGCCTTCGGAGGGTACCACATCGATATGATCAATCCAAGTGACTTTGGCGCTTCTTTCCAACAAGTTTGCCAGAAGTACCCCCAGTGACGACATCTATCACATGCCTTGCAGCTATCCCGGGCCGATAACGCTTGTTTAATCGGGTTGAGTTGATTTTAACAGTCCTCCGTCCCCGCCGTTGATTAGTTCTCGCGTACCACATACCGAACTAAAGCCCCACCTCAGACCTTTCTTTCAATGAAATCTTTCAAACTAGCACATGCTGCTCAATCGTGACTCAAGCTTGATGGTAATCACAATACTTATGAGAATTCCTTTTCCAGCTTAATGTTATCTCGAGGTGGCTCAAGATAGGTTGATTCTTAATCTGATCCAAGATAACAAAGATTGTCTCAGGTTGAGTGTCAGGTACGCCCTATTCACTCTTCGGGTGGGAGCGATTTAACGCCCTCCACCATGTCTCCAATTGTCAGATCTCTTCGACCCGCCTTCATAGCGGCCTTTATTATTCCTTCATTCTTCTTCCGTCCCTATCGGTTTTGTCTCGATCCGCCTCCTGCTTGGCCTCAAGAAGGACGCTTATAATCGTTTCATGGCTTCTTCTACCACGATATAGTCTTCAGCTTTTGTCAAGGCTTCAAACGAGACTCTTCTTGATGGTGAAACATTAACTTTTTACCAACTTCTCCGATTTAACCAAATCTAACCCATTCTCAAATAGTTTCAAATTGTAGATCGCTCAGTTCATCACTGGCCGATTACTTCACGGAATCGCTTCACATATCGCCCAAAGACTCATTTGAATATCTGTCAACTCGAGCCAACGAACCAGCTTGGTTTTCCCTTCTTTGTTGCTCCCAAGTTTAGTATGAAATTTATCGCACATGTCCGCCCAAGATGAAATCAATCCGAGGGCAAAGTCTCCATCCACCGCTTCAGCATCCTTTCTCGAAAGGCCAGAATAAAAGTATGACACTTAGCAAAGATCGCTAAAGTCATAATAATTCATCACCATCGAACGCTCGATCGCGGGTCGTAGGATCCCCCGATCCATCATAACTTTTAATGTGGGGCAATTTTTCGGTGAGGTCGCCTTTCTTTTAGAATCTCCATGAAAAAAGGGATGCCTTCTTTCCCAAGTATCTTTTATTTTTGTACTTTCTAAGCAAGTCGCTCAAGTTCCTTTAATACTTTAACCAGATACTCCACACCTTCCGTCGAGATGACGCTTCTTTTCCGGTGACTCCTTCTTCTTCTCGAGTGACCGGTTTTTACAATGTAACCTTCAACTTTAGAGGGCTTTTTCCGATGACGAGCGCGCTCATGGTGGTGTACCTCGCGGACTCTCGAGAGTATGACCTCTAGATATACTTCGCTCTCTCAATTCGGGCGCTTATGGTGAGAATGCGCAACAACAAGTGCCTTCTTTCAGTATTCTCAGAGTGCGATCTCGGATCGACCTCTTCGCTCGCTTCGACCTGCCTTAGAATCGATAGGTGATATGCCTCTTCGATCTTTGAGGAGTAGGGCTTTCGGATCTTCTTCTTTCTCGAAGTTTGGCCCCCCGAGACTCTCGCCCCGAATGAGCAGGTGTTCTTTCCCACTTCGATGCCCTCGCTTCGAATCAACATAATCGAACTCTTTGTCCCTCAACTCGCCATTCGAGCCATCCGCTTCGCCTATATCCCGCCGCTTCATAAGTACTTCCATAGTTTTATCTGTTTATCCGCCATCTTAGCTAACGGGAGGCCTTTGCGCCTTGGTCATCTCTCAGACGAAGTTCGGGCGAGGTGCCTTCTACTGCTTCCGACTATGGCCGCACTCTTCTCGTCGTGGAAAACTAGCTTACGCTTAGCTTTGCGCATGCGACCTCGCCTTAATCGAGAATCATCAGTGAACGCTTGACGCCAGGTCGGGCGTGAACACTTATCAGAGGTCCCAAACGATCTTCGCGTACACTCGGTGCCGATTCAATCGACAACCATCGGCTACCCTTCGTGTAGGTGTTCTACTCTTTTCACCATGAATATCGACGAGAACAAACACACCGCGATTGAAAATACCAGACACTAGAACCCAGCCCTCCTTCTAGCGCCAATGTTAACGCCAAGATCTACTCCGACGCCCCAATCACGTAAAATGCCTCGATCCCGCATTTCCAGAAACACGATAAATACCACAAGTTCGATTACCGGATCACGGAGAGGATAGCATTTCAAAGTGAGAGTCAAGATACGTGTTCACAAGGTTAACAATGGAGGATGAATGTCCAGTGTCTTGAGAGAGATAATAATTTCGGCATACAGTATATGTGAATACGAATGTGAACGCACTGCTTGTGAAGACTTCATTGATAGTGATACTCTCTTTTCCTTGCCATCGCGCCACCCACTACCTCCCGACATACCTTCGTGATCCGATGGTTTCGCCGGTGTGTATAGCTTCACCCACTACTTCGACTGCTTTTCACCGTCGATCGTCACCGGATCCCATCCACATTAATGCATGGCAAGAATAATAGCAAGCCAACCATCATGCTTTTTTTTCATCATTACAAGTCAAAGTAATAGATATTAAAAGATCTAATGGGTTAGCCCCATGAACCAACCCTTGCTTTCATTGGATTTAATAGAAGTGATATGATGACTAGCCCAATGACTTTCAAGGTTCAATAATGAAGACC
The DNA here is from genome assembly GCA_020205615.1 of Panax quinquefolius. Taxonomy (NCBI): domain Eukaryota; kingdom Viridiplantae; phylum Streptophyta; class Magnoliopsida; order Apiales; family Araliaceae; genus Panax; species Panax quinquefolius. The sequence continues at coordinate 90,680,933 of CM035165.1, forward strand.
CAATAGATTAATTAAATAAGTAAGTTCTCAATTTTATTCTCTACCAAAGAGGAAATATCACACCCAACAAAACTGCTTTTAAAATGTTTTGAGCCAAAATTTATGAGGGTATAGAACTGAAAATTTTAGTTTTGTAATGGTGGGTTGTGCTCCTATGAGTTATGGAAATAATCCAATTGGAATGAATCAAAAGGAGCTAAAAGAAATTATAGTGAAGAATTTTAGTAAAATATATTAGAAACCAAAAATTGTGGACTGCTGACCCTAAGGACAAATTCGGGGCAAGCTAGACTTTCCAGAAAATTATGGGCTTTTGGGGATGTGTAGTACACTGAGTAAGCTTTCCATAAACTCCAGAACGGACTGATTCCGACTTCGGAGCAAGGAGTTATGACAGTTCAAAGTAGTCGTGTTTAATCTGCCAAAATTCTGGAAAACAGATTCGAAGCAGCCCTTGGACGAATTTTTTCTGGAATTCTGTGTTTAGAATTTGAAATGGTCAAAGAATAAAAGTTGTAGTCACGGAAGTTAGCTTCATGTGGGTTCAAGAATCGCTCAAAATGTTTTGAAACGAAGAAGTTATGACTGTTTTAGCTTAACATGGTCAACCTGGAAAACAATTAAAAATTGTTATGACAGAGCATTTTGGAGCTTTGTTTGACTGCTTAAAGTTTCAAATGGGTGGCTTATATTTTCTAAATATAGTCTACTAGGGTGTTTTCAATATATCAAAATTGGTTGTAATCCAACTACGAGCTTAAATGTTAAAAAATGCAAACTAAGCATTTCGTTATGGAGTATAGAAGAACTCAAACCGGGCACGCGAGGCCCAAGAAAAAGCACGCACGCATATGGCACAGTGTTGGGTAGTTCACCCAACTGATTTTTGGCTCGTGGTTTTGATAGTCTGGGTTGCTTGTAATGCTTGGATTATAATTTTTATAATTAGATGGATATACTACCTAAAACATATCCAAAATTCAAAACATATGAACGAGTGGTTTAAAAGATATAACATCACAAAACGAGTGTCAAAGCAAGGATCCACTGTAACGCCGAGTCGGCTAGCTTAAGCCACGCAGGTCATAACGCGAGGCTCAAATTGCTAGCAACGCGCAGTCGCTTTGGCCGCATTGATTCCACGATGCGATTCTTGGTTGGCGTTAATGATTTGGCATGTAAAGAAGACACCTAATTAAAGTAAAATGTAATATAACAACTTTATGTCATGAAAACTCATTTTGAGCGCAAGGAAAATAATAAACATGTAATGTAAACATAAGTTTACATGTTTACGCAAACGTAAGTTTAGAAATAATATGCAAAATGGGTATAAAGCTAAATGAAATGCATTTAAACCGCTTAAAATTATATTCGACATAAAACCGTTAAAACGAAGGTGTCTAGAGTTCAAACGAGATTTTGAACACAAAATTACATAATGTTATATGTATGAATTTAAAGTACAAGCAAGAATGTAAGTTATTCGCAGGAATAAATGCGATTATAAATAAAGCGAAGCATTCACAGACGTGGTGATAACGTGATTTAACACTTAACTATCGTAAAGGTATGAAAATTACCAAAATTAAAGAAATGATGTAGTAAGCCATGTTTAGCAAAGAAAACTATTCATAAACCATATGGTTCCAAATTTACTATAAAAGAGGAATATTCTTAAAATAGAATATAAGTGGTTTATGTTTCGAGATGTAAAGTATTTATACACTAAAGTCCCGTGGAGAACCTTATTATGCATAAAAAGGTTAAACTAACAAAGTTTCTAAAGAAACCTAGAATGGTTATAAGACAAGAATAAAAGATTATAGGTTCCGTAACTAATGATCATGACTTATATGATTATTTAATATGCATGTGACATGTGACATAATTGGTTATCTAATACGATGTATGTGAACACGATCAGCAGTAGGATTCGTATGAGAAGTTAAATTAACTATAAATTCAGTAGTCCTCAATCAAGGCAAGTTTTTCATTTCTATTATGTTTGTGGATTAAATGTGATTATGTGGTGAGTTATATATCATGCCTTATGAATTCTTAAAGTCAAAATATGATTATGTTAATGAAGTTATGGAACTCAATTTATATGTGATGTGATAAGACACGTCAGTATGTTGTAAATTAATAAGTTAGAAATGTATAATGCATGAAATGTATGCATTGCAAGGAATTATTGATGAACGTAGATATACGATAGTAAAAGAAATATGGTGCATATTGATTGCAGTGCTATGTGAAACACGATAGATCGTTAAATTTCATTGGGTCGTCGAGCTCAATCTTGCAAACACAAATTTTTTGCAAAGTTAATGATGTTATGCAATATTACTTGCTATACTTGGATGATGAAGATTGAACAATGATTTAAATGAATACATTTTCTTAAATTAGAAATTGTATAAAGCTATGATTGATGGTTTTGTTATTTATAATCGGCGCTATATAGTTTAAAATATTCTACTTAAGAATATTTGCTTCTAGATGAATTGTAATGAATATTTTATAAAATAAAGTGATATAGTAACATTACTATATAAGAAAGAATTTTTATTGAGGATCGAGTCAGATAAATATATGTATATAACTCTAGTTAAATAAATCATATAATAGATATGATTTCAAGATAAAGAAGAATCAGAAGGCCATGATATTCTGTGGAACGAATGAATGGAAAGAAAGAAAAAAATTTATTCCGCATTTTTAGCTATTTTAACCTTAAATAATGTTTTAAAGCTATAACAAGGTAGAAGATTAACGCACAAGATCTGGAAAGGAAATGGTCCCGATTTTGGGGTCATCACATAAATTAATAAAAGTGAATATTATTCTAAGGAAGTTATTTTGTCGATGTAAAATATTTTATATTTAATGTCAGTAGAAGAGTTTAATCGAGTATGGAAGAAAGAAATATTGAATGTGAATAATGTAGATGATGAACTATGGACTTTGAGACAAGTTTCCTAACTTGTATAAATTATTAATTATTTCAGGTGCTAGTTTTCTTAATTTTTGCAGTTTCTTACTTTGAGCAATTTCTTTAACTTGTAGTAAGATTGTTATTATTGCAAGTTCTAAACTTATTTAATTTTTTTTAATAATCTGCAAGTTTTGCACCTACATGCATTTGAATTTTTTTTATTAGCTAAACTTATGTTCATTGTTATGTAATATCAAACTATTCAATATGTCGATCATGAATATTATTTTAAGAGTGAATGTCATTTGTTTTTGCTTACTCATTGCTGTGAAAGTAGTTAAGACTACTAAGAACAACCTCATAATATAAGGCCATATTTATGGAAAGTTTTGAAGTCTATGTGACTATTAACCACTTATGGATAGTCAAAATTTATATAACCTGTGGGGACTTTTGGGCTATATAATGTCAACTTAACTCTTTTTAGTTTTGGCATAATTAAAAGATTTGACAATTTTGTGGCTATTAACTTTTATAAAAGAGTTCAATTTCTCATGACCATGCATGTAATTAAGAGCACCATGACCGTTGAATTACGATGATGTGTTCATGGTCCTCATGACCATGATATAACAATCAAAGCAATTACGATCGTTGAAATCAGATGATGAGTTCATGGTCCTCAAGACTATTGGTAAAAGTTTTCAATTGTGGATCTGTTAAATAATTATTGTCCATATAATGCCGATTTGGAGATTATATAGCCAAGCCATATATTGTCATGGTGAGGCTTTAGCTTGTAAGATTGTTAGGTTACACTGTGGAAAAGAAATCGCGCATTGCTAGTTTAGGATTTCGTGTCACGAGGAGGAGAGAAATCCACGAAGAGCACGAAATCGATTGATTGATCAAGAGGGAGAACGACATATACGGGCGACATCTAACGACGCTGTGACGTAACCCCTAGAATTCTAAACCTTATTAGGTTATCGGGATTCTAAGAGCCTTCTTCTTCGAGTCCTTCCACCCTAGAATCCGTAAACCTTATTAGGTTATTGGGATTCCAAGAGTCTTTCCGAAAGTGCCGAGAGAGAATGTCTAAGTCCTTCGATCGCCCAAGAGTCCAAGTCCCGAGTCTCCAGAGAGGTCCCTTCTTTCATAGAATGGAAGGGTATTTATAGAGCTTCGAATTTAAGTAATCACATGCAGTAGGCACATGCCTTCGTGAAAATTCCAAAATACCCTTTAGTCATTGTAATAATGCCCATATTGCCACGTCCTTCTAGCCACCAATCCAATCCTCAATCAATTCCTAAATGAGCCGCTTCCACGAGCCTTCTCCGGACACGTGGAGGCTTCTCCCTGTCTAGCCCCTTTATTTTCGATTTATCCGCCTTCATTTAATTAGGTTATGTGAACCCTAATTTGCACATTTAATGAGGTCATGGAACCCTAATTGTACATTTAAATTAATTAGGTCATGTGAACCCTAATTTTGCACTGGGCCCACATTTGCCCCTCACATGAGAGTCGTGATTCCCAAATAGGCGATCACGTAAGAATATTTTAAGCCTTTCGAACGATTTTTATGGAATTCACTTTACAAGTCTTCAAGATAATGGTCCTAGTAGAGGGAACCCCTAAGGAGCCAAACCTTAGAGTTAAATGTGACGCTCTAAAAATAGTATACGCCACCCATCTCTGGGTCGCCACTTATATGGTATGTAATACAAATACAATATTAAATATACAATACGAAATGTGAGTTTGAATACAAATATTGTCTACTAGAGAGTATACAAACTCAAAAAGGAGTCCTCATTACTATTATTATCACAATATTTCATGTATTAGTGAAGACTACTAATGCAAACATCTAGACCATCACCTATTCCCCGACTAGTCCCAAACCACGCTCTCATTTCAAGAGAATAAAGGAAAGAAAGGGTGAGCTCAACTAGCCAAAGAAGAAATATTATGACTAAGATAATGCTAATAAATTATCATTAGCCTTCAACAAAGATAACAACCGATAGAATATAATGTACAACAAGTTTTAGATCAAAATTGCAAATGAATAAGCAATCCATTGTAAGAGTCAAGTAAAATATAAAATCTACTATCTTCTATGATTTAAAAAGTTTTTCACCAACTTTATCGCTGAGACTAAGCTTAATAAATAATCCACATCATTAACTCATCCTTGCACTACAGGCCAAGGATATTTTTAAGATCACGACCACAAATTATCCATGCACCATGTGCAAAAGATAATCGTGAGTTTTCATCAACGGCCCCGATCATGCCATAAAATAATTCATCTTTGCACCTCGCCAAAGAGAATCCATAGCCATAATCATACCAAAATCGGCCCATCAATGCACTACGGCCAACGAGGACTTTTACCACATCATTTGTAACATTACTACCATGATTACAATCAATAATCCCTCGGTCATAATCATACCAAGTCCATCTACGCACTACAAAGCCATGTATGACTTTCAACAAAATATAAACATGAGGATGATGACAATGATATAAGAATTCAATAAAACAAATTCAAGAATTAATTTATCCAGAACTAATAATGTCCAAAATGTCAACACGACATCGCTTGTAGAGTAAAATTCAAGAATGCTCGTAAGAATATTTCCATGAAAAGATATCGATGAAGCGCAAATATCAAGGATATTCCACTAATTTCATGGAGTATAAGTCAAAACTTTAACCAACCGAGTATAATAAAGAATGGAATAACAAAAGAAATCACCATGCACGCGATAGATCGCATACGTAGGTTATTCCAATGTAATAATAAATAACTAATCAGTCCCCAGAAATGCATGTATGTGATATTCTAATGTAATAATAAAAGATTTAATCAGTCCCAAGAGAACGCATGCATGTGATATTCCAAATGTAATGATAAATAATGAACCAGTCCCCACAGAAACAATACGTATGTGATGTTCCAATGTAATGATAAAGAATGGAATAATGTAAGTTCTCTTTATGGATAAGAAAGAAATAATACTCTACCTTAGAAGAAATCGGATATGAAGTAGTGAAATAATGTAATAATTTTCTTCTTTTCTCTCTATAATTCTCTCTATAATAATTGCTCTATAGCTTTAGTGAATTGGTGAGAAATGAAGGAAGAATGAGCTTCTATTTATAGAAAATATAGTTTCGATAATCGCACGCTTGGGGCTCAAAATATTATAGTATAATACCTTCCTCTTTTTCTTCACTTTTAATTTAGTCCCGCAAGTATTATTAAACTTGCACCAACTCCCCTAACAAAGAAATAATGTGAATCAATAGAAAATCATGTGATAAAAACAATTACAAGATAAGACTTCCATCTATACCTCCATTTTTAACTTACCATGCAAGTATTATCAATCTTGCACCAACTCCCCTAATAGTAACAAGAATGTGAATCAATAGTACACACATGTGAACAAATAGTTATAATCATGTGAATTAATAGCAATTAATTGTTTCATTTATCCCAAGCTAAATAATTCATCGGGTCAATATAACCTCCGCACATCAATTATTATCAAATAAATGTCAATTTTCACTAACACAAATAATTCCAACACAATGAAACTATTTTTATCAACAATATAAATTTTAAAATTTTGAAGTTTGATTTTTCCTAAAAAGTCAATCGTTGATTTTTGTCCAAATAGTGAATCCTTGAAAATTTTGTGTTTATAGACTATTTTTACTAATTTCATCGCTCCGACTCAAATATCACGTCCCAAGATCTCCAAATTCAACTCCAACACAACTTCAATTTTAATAACATTCATTATTAATATTATAACTCACAATATTTAACAACTGTGTCGCTCCTGTGAAAGAGGGGCTTTCCAATAAGGATTTCTCCCTATCATGCAATTAGGTGACCAAACCTCTCCTCGATGTAACTTCTACATATCAAATATTGCAATTTAATAATATGAATAAATTTGTCGCCTCAATTATTGAATTAATAAAATAATATATTATGCAGTATGATATTGTGATAATAATCGAATCAATAATACGAGAGATATGATGCAACAATTATCGTGAGTAATAATCGAGTATAACTAAGTGACTTTCACGTAAGCATTAATAATCAATACAAAGAAGCATCGTGGCAACCAATGCCAGACATCGTACTTTTACTAATGGGTAGTTCAACAAGATAATCTCAGAAACCTCCGCCGTTATTTTCATAAAGTATTTTTGTCATTTTCTTAATCCGATAATAATTCCATTGTGGGGTCCACTAATGATTCAAATTCGCCGCATTTAATATTCCCCAACAAAAAGAATATTCCCCACCAATCTAATATTATATAACAACTCACAGATTTTGCAAAATTTATAAATATAACCCACAACTATAACATTATATCAAATCCACACCATAATATTTAAAAAATTATTTTGAGAAAATTAAATATTTATTCATAAAACTGGGTCTCACATTAAACCCTAGGAGGCAAAAACCTAGCAGGCTCTACTGGACCTATTGGGAATTCCTCCAAAAATATTTCCATAGCTTGCCAAAGATTTATTTCTTTATTTTTTCTCGAACAAGAGAAATGATCAAATAAAATTAAATTTAATAAAATCTTTCTTTCGTAAATCGATTTTTCCTTTTACCAAATCATTTTAATTAATTTTATTTTTTGAAAATAAAATCAAATTTTAATCTTATTTTGGAAATAAAATCAAAGCTTTTTTTGTTTTGAAAATAAATCAAATCTTTCTTTATTTTGGAAATAAACCAAATCTTTCTTTATGTGAAAGCAAAAGATTTATATATTTATATATATATATATATATATATATATTATCATCTATATATATAAATAATCCATTTTCAACAATTACCCATTGTTGGGAATAAAATTAAATCTTCTTTATATTTAGCAAATAATATCTTTAATATATTTCTATTTAGAAATAAATTCAAAGATACTTATCTTTTGGAAATCACTTAATCCTTCCCTTAATGAAAAAGAGTGATTACTTCCTTTTCCGTCAGAAGCATACTTGGGGGCTATACAAGATTCATATGTATGCATCGCCCAAGCCATTCACGCCTCCTTGTTTATCTTGCTTCATTTTGGATTTTCTTTCTTCCTACGAGCAAGGAAGATCCTCAAGGGAGCAGCAAGAAGACATTCCTCAATTCGAGCGAGAGGTAACAAAGAGAATTTCTTCCTATAGGGCCGAACCCTAGGGGATGAACCTTATAGGGTCGAACCCTATGGGAACGTCCGAGCCTTAGAGCTTCATTCCTTCTTCTATTTTTTCGACTTGCTTCCTCTATTTCTTTTTTATTATTTCAGTAATCAGTCTTTTCGTGCTTCCGAGCCCCATCACCTTAATAACATCTTGGTTTTTTCCCCTAATTCATCAAGAAGGCTAAAATTTTCGCACGAAGGAACACTGCTCCAAGCAGCTTGATTGGTGGAGCAATAGACCTCATCAAAGGAATGAAGAGAGGAACACTTCCAATCTTTCTTGTCTTTTCGAGCCCCATTACCTTGATTACATCTCGCTTTTTTCCTTCGGATAATAAAGAAAGACTTGACGCTTTGTCCACGAAGGAAGAAAAATGCTCTACATGCAAGTGAAACCGCTTCCAGATGGCCTAAACCCCTAGGGGCGTAACCCTAAGAGGCCGAACCCTAGAAAGTAACCTTATGGAAAATCCGTGTTTTGGGCAAAAAATGAAGTTCGGACGAAAGCAGCTACTATTCAGAAGCGAACTTTGATCCGCTTGGAGTTTTGGGGTCTGTAATATATCAAAACGACCAGATCGACGAGCTCTACAAAAGTCATTGCTATTCCATGAAATATGCTGTTATAAGACCAAAAAGGCTTCGAATGATGCCTTTGATGTCCCAAGTATTTTTGAAATTTTTGGGAAATTGCTTTCGTGATAATTATGATTCCTAACCTCCTAACATTGTTTGTTCTTCTTTTCAAGTGTTTTTAGGCTTAAATCTCAGATTTTCCTCTTGCCATGGTGAGCACTTCAAGTTCAAATGCCTCATTTCCTTGTTCTTTAGATCCCTTACGTCAATTTTTTTCTCGCAGCCCTCCCCATCAACATTCTCGTGATACTTGGGAACAACCAAGGAGGCCCCATTTTCAATGATCGGGAAAGGGCCCTCCTTTGGTATTTTCGCCGCCTTTTGGAAGCAAGTCCAAACTTACGACCGCATAACTTTTCCTCCACCATGTAAGGAAGGCTTGTTTCTATATATATCCAACGGCATTGGAAGTCAGTGACTTTCCGATTCTCGATCGTGATTCTCATTCACTTTTGTCTTATTCATCTAACCACATTCTGTGAATGGCAAGATTGGACCGAGAAATACTTGAGAATGCCGATTATGTGGATATACTAAAGAGAAGGCTAACATTCTTCGTCAGATCCAACTACGCAGGACCTTTCAGATCCAACAGACCACGGTGCTCCTCACACGCATATTCATCACTTTGGGGGAATGTGTTAGGTTTATAATATTCATGTAAGAATCAAATTGCATAAAAGTGCTAAGCATGTAAAATCGTGAGTTTAAAATTTACAAACCATATATCCTGATCACCCTTTATGCATAATTATTAATTAAACGAAAAGATAAAGAATAAAATCATACCTCAAGATCGAGCTTCCTCGTGTACAAGTTCACCTCCAATCCTTTTCGCTCAACTTGAATCCACTGGGTTTGGTTCCTTCCTTCGATCAACGTTAGCCACCCATGTGTTTGGCCTCTGAAGTGATCCACCAAGGAAGAAGAAAATTCAAGAAGAAGGGTATTTGGCTAAACCCTAGTTTTCATCTCTATAGAAAAGAACGTATTCTCCCAACTATTGGAATTTACGATAGTCAAAGTCAACAACTCCCACCACCCATAATAAGACTCCTCTTATTTATCGATGTAGGCAACCTCCTTAACAATTAAGAAATTGGGTTTTATTTAATTAATTAAATTCTTTTAATTAATTAGGCCCTAATCTTATTAGGATAATTAATTAAACTCTTTAATTAATTTAACCTCCTAATCTTATTAGGAATAAATGAGAGTATTTTATATTAAATTAATTCCTAAACTCTTTTAGAAATTAAAATAATAATAATTGTAATAATATTAATAAGACTCTCTTATTAATTTATATTTAATATTTCTAAAATATTAAATAATAATATTAAGCTATTTAATTTATTCTATCACCATAGATTAAATTAAATATACTTAACATATTAATTACGATTATGCCATTAACTTCTTAAATAATTATTCTTCCTTTTATGGTGTGAATTCTTTTTAGGTTCTCCATATTAAACCTATCATGAATAAATCAATTAGAATAATTTAATCTTATTTAAATAAATAAATTAAACAATTAATTTATTTAAATAAATAATATTTATTCTACAATAGGATAAGCCTCCCCAATGATCAACGACTTTCCAGATAATATAGATTTCAACATTAATCATTAAAGAACCTTTGAGTAAATAGTTACCAGATAATTCAATCCTTCCACCATACAATGTCCCAATTAAATATAAGACATGGAATTATCACAAGTCTTATTTTATTTAATTATATGTATTTCGATCCTTAAATGCACAACTCCAAATAATGCAAATTAGAAACTCCTTTCTAATTTCATTCTCGCCGCGCCAAGGACTACCGGGTTGTCATTTATCGAATCACATAGACATTTCTCTTCTTTTATTAGAAGTGGTAGATTCTTTATCGATCATACATTATTCCATGTACAACTTATTATACCCAAGCATACCTTTGATATACCCTAAGGGTCTTAAGGAATAAGTCAAAGTATAACTCATCATACACAAGATACTATGATGATCTCAAGTCCAAGGATTACTTATACTACTATCACTACAGAATTCCTATCGACAGCAAATAAAACTCCATTAGGTATTCCTTAGCTTAGCCACGCTCAGTGAACTTATTCTCTAATAAGCACCTACATACTTGCTTTAAAGTGTTCCACACAAATGATCATGAGATCAATCATCCTCATCCAACGAAAGCAAGCAACGATGTATAATCAATCTATCCGGATTCACTAATCCCCAATTTAGTAATCCAATGATTGGGAACTATTTTAGTTTTTAAGCTTTCTAAGAATTTAGATCTCATTAAAATGATCATCATCATTATTCTAAAAGCATGCTTAAAACTATGGGTTTATCACATATTATAAAACAAAGATCCTCGTAGATAATTCAAAGCCTTTAATAAATTAATACTTTTATTAATAAATGAATAAGATTGTTACAAAGTATATGCTTTATCATCAAACATGATTGGCTTGCAGTGCATACTACTTTCAATCTCCCACTTGCACTAAAGCCAATCGTCATGGTAACTCATACTCTTCTTCTCTAAGTGACGATTATCCCGTCATTGGATAAGCTTTTAGTTAATGGATATGTAATGTTGTTCATGAGAGTCCACTATCTCTATAGTGATTTCCATCTTCAATGATTCTAATAATCAAATGAAAGTGCCACAACACATGTTTAGATCCAAGATGAGACTTAGAACTATTCCTAGTTCTCAGAATGAACTTTAATCCAAACAATCAACTTGCAGCCTTCATTTATAGCTATATACTTTGTCTTTATCACTAAACCAAGAATCATTGCTTGGAAACTTTCCAATTCATCGCACCATCGCCCAAGATAACGCTTTTACCTTAAAGTGGATTTTCTCGTCATCTCGTCTCGTCTGAAAAACTTGAGTCTCATAAGCCTCTAGTTTTAATTTAGACCCACCATGAATATGATCACATCCTTAGTGCTTAAGTTAAGCTTTAATATGTTTTTCACCGACTCATAGTGAACTTCTCCTAATATGATCGATCAACATCGTGTCTCAGATATTTCATCAGATACATGATATTCACTCATGTGATCTCTCTTTGAGTCTTTGGGGACTATTAAGAGAGATACACTCCATAGCTCATCGACATGAGACATCTCTTGAGTTTGCCATGCTAAACGACTTTAGCATCAAATGAATATACGCCTTGGGTTAAGTCGAGCATCCCTTAAATCTATCTATATAGATTTTATCCCCAAATTAAGATACTCTTCCAAATCATTCATGGAGGAATGTTTAGACAACTTTATCTTTTATCGATCAGAGCATTGGTATGTCATTCCTTATCCATAATATATCAACATATAATACTAGGAATGTCACGATGCTCCCTAATCGACCCTTTTGTACACACTATGTTCATTCTTATTTTGATAAAATCAAACTCTTTTGATTGCTTCATCAAAACGAATGTTCCATATTTGAGAAACTTGCTTTAATCCATTTCTCCCAGTGTCTACAACACTTATCTCATCGTATGTAATCGGATCATCATCTTCTATGATGTGTACCTCATCATCATCATCCATGATGAATCCATACCTCCTAGGTATCTTTGGTACTATTCCCATTTACGATTCAACCAGGTACAACAGTCTATCTATAGGTTCCTCTTATTTGATTTATAGTGTTTTGTGATTCTTGAACTCTTCAAGATCTATTATCCTCCCACTAGCCTCTTCAATGATAAACACCTTTATCTTGTAAGGAAGCTTGTTTTGCAATAAACACCTTTTGCTAAGTAGGATTATAGAACATTTACCCTAAACTTACTTTTTAGATGTCCCACAAATCAGATTTGTCAAATCTTGTCCCAAGCTTATCCTTTCAAACCTTTTCACATAAGTTCGACAACCCCTTATCTTAACATACTTAGGATTAGAATCCTCCCCGCCCATAACTTTTACGGATTCTCAATGGATTTTGAGGTTACCATTTTGTAGATATGCAAATATTTCTAGGATATGATCCTGAAGGATACCTGAATGCTCAGAAATTATTATGGACCGCATCTACGTCCAACAAGGTACGATTTTTCATTCGCTTACATCAATCAATTATCACAGACGATGTGTCCATTATCGTAAAACCATTTGAGATGATCTAGAAACTTATTGCACAAGTATTTATTCTCGATCTAATCAAAGAATCTTAATACTTTGCCAATTTGTTTCATTTCAATTTTGAACCTTTCAAATAATTCATACTTCAGTATTTTAGCAAATACACACATTCAACTCTTTCGAATGATCATCTCCTTTTCTTATACTAATTTGTTCAATATGCAAAATTATTTTCATGTAAGTCAAGTATACAAAATTTATTATAATATTCCATTCTATACAAAACATTATTATTATAAATGTAACAACAATTGTTCTTAATTATAATACCAAAGATTT